>QVNZ01010166.1:0-94589 GCA_014825645.1 Pseudomyrmex dendroicus | reverse complement strand
AAATATATATTAATAAAACATACATTATACATATATTGCTTCTGTTTCCTCGATTTCTATTGAATTATTTTTCCCATTCTCGTCTTATCAACATTAAATAGAATTTTTGCAATGATGACTTTATGTAATATTAATTTCTAAATAAGGTCTATGTAAAGCTCACCCACGTTCTTTCTGTCTCTTTCTCTCTCTTTCTGGAATGTCATTATTAACCAAACAAGCTTGAACAGTAACGTGTATATCATATCGTATACGTATTATTACATTTTCTCGATACATTCTCCTCATTGTGAACAGAAAAGTCGGAATTGCGAAAAATCGCGTTACTTGCGTTGCTAAAATGGCAACAACTATTTTCGCCGCGTTCCTATACACAATAGAAAAAAAAGAGAAAGAGAGAGAGAGAGAGAGAGAGAGAGAAGGAAAGAGAAAAAAAAGATATAAGCTAAGAAAGAGTTGTTACATCGCGCGAATCGGAAACTGTCGAGATGTTCAGCCACAATAGTCGGAAACTGCTCGCTCGCAACAACTGTCGCGCTTGCGATCCCGTGGGCTATTGTCGTGTAACTGCAATTCGCTTCGAGAACCATCGTGAGAAAAAGTCCTGAAGCGCACTGCGGCTGTCTTTCCGATCGTGCAGTCGCATTGCGGACGGCTTTCTGGCACACTTGAGAACGAGAATGCTTTTTGTGTGATTTAAATACAAGGTAAAAGTTTGCCGCGATGGAGTAGCGGATAGTATTATGTAGTAGTATTATTGCAATCTCCGTAACAAACGCGAACCTTCTCTTACTGTCGAAAGGATGATGTAACAATATACGATGTACTATTTAATAATGGAAAATTATTTCTGTGTAAAGATACTAAAAATGTAAAATTTCTTTGTAATATCGCTTTTTTAATATAAATACGAAAATGAATAAAATCAGTACAACTTCGTAAAAAACATAATATTTTTTAAATAATTTATACGTGAAAACATGTCAAAGTAATGCAGTATGAAAAAAATAAGGTACGATTATATTAAAACCGCAGAGTTTTTAACTGGCCTAACTGTGACTGATTAGTAGTTTAGACATTAGTAGTTTATACATAAAGCAAGACATTGCTGCGTATGAACCGCAGGAAAAGCAACGGTGAAAGAAAAAAAGAGAGAAAGAAGCTAGTCCTGAAGAAGGGAAGAGAATAAAAACGGCGAAGCGCAAGAAACGACGTGCTTGAACGATGGGTAAGGTTCGAGGTAAGGTCGAGGTGATTCGAGACGAGGTGAGTCCAGACCCACCTGCAATTATCCGGTCTAATGAGCAAACAGTTCGCTTCCTCTTTCTCTCTCTCGCGCTACACCCTACTTTTCTCTCTCCTCGCTCTCGCGATCTTCTCTCTTTCTCTCGTGCTCTCCCGCTGAACTGCCCATCACTCGGATACTTGACTCGGCCACAACGGCAACCTTCCACGGTCGTATTTCCCTCTCCCAAGTCGCCCCTCGTTCTGCTCCAACCTTCACCTCCGCCGCCTGCACCTTCTCCTTTTCTTTTCCTGTTCTTCCACCACCATTCCGAAACGCCGGTTATATATATAATGAAGATTATTAAATTAGTACCTCTCATGGGTAATTTTTCCGAACTTATACCAAAGGGAAGAAAAGAGAGAGAGAGAAAAGACTAGCAGAACCTTCGAACCATGAAACCTCGCGGGGAACCAACTGGTTCGTTAACGTTCTGAGCGGCACCACCTCTCGCGCTTGCGGATCTTTATAAGGCGGCCAGGTCTGAAAAATGGAGCTCGATCTCGTACGTGGAAGGGATAAAAAGGCAGGAACGCGGCCAGTTAAACGGTACGAAGTGTGCGAACATCAGACTCCTCTCATTTTTGCAATTGTATAATAGAATCCGTCATAAAAGCCAAGTCAGCCAATTGTAAGTTGACTAAACTTGAAGACTTTATAATAATAAATCACATAAATAATAAATTAATTTTAATCTAATTATCTATTTTTCAACGTTTAAAAAACTACAAAAGTTCGCATGAAAGTTAGAATTCCAACGCAAACATGATTCGTACAATTTGTAACTCGGGCTTTAATTAATTGTTCGCGTTGCGAATGTATCGGAAAATTGTAAATGCCAGATGATATGCATGTTCATGCTCGTTACCGACGATAGAGGAAAGATGATGGCTCACGATGAATCCCGGCTCGTTAGTCGCGTCAAAAGGGCGGGACACACACGAGCGACACGTGGAGAACGTAGTTGCTGCTGCGTACGTTGACCTTGATTTTTCGATTTTAGAAATAGAAATGATGCGGCACACAATTGGTCACCGCGGGATAACCAACTCGTGACTCAGCCGATAGTTACAGGTGAGAAAGAGCATTACGTGAAAGCGACGCCGAGAGCGGCGTGTCTCAAACACGAAAAATAGACGTGGACAAATAATTGGGAGGTGTTCGTATGTTGACTGCGAGAGAGCGAGAAGAGAAATCTCTCGTTTACAAAAAGTAGAATGACGCTCTTCGGGGAAAGACAGAATAGTGAAGATAGTGTCGCGCTGGACGTAGACAAATAGCAGGATTAAATACCAACATGTCAATTCTGTTGTACAAAAAGAATGTTTCTCTTTGCGAAAAAAACACGTGTCTTTCGCACATAAACAACTTGCATATGAAAAGATTTACAGTCTAAAGACGTAAACTTTAACAACAATTGTAAATACGACGCTTATAGCTGGCGCTTTGGTTATATAACACTCATCCAGAGATTGCAATTATGTAACGATACTATTTTGTAGGAAATATCAAAAGTTTTATCATAAAAATAAAAAAACGTTGTATAAACGTGATTTGACATCTATGAGTAAATATCAATTTCATTATTGTATAAATTTTCATACAATAATTGCAAATTGTAGGATAGTAAAAATCACCTAAAAACCACATTTTGATGCGCAGAAATATTTAGCTGGGAACCCTAGATACTTCGAAGAAACGTCCTTCGAGGTGGAATAACTTGAAAGAAAGGAAGACGGCGATCAAGGCATCGTTGCAGCAGGATGCACTCATCCTACCTTGGCTGCTCGCCACGCCCGCCATTCACCTTCAACTTGGTCTCTCTTTCTCTCAGATCTCTCTTTCGCGGAACAAACTCGTGTGTCACACAACATTGTGTTAATGTCTAATTTAAATTAGGAACTAAACATATATTTTTCGTATAATATATTTTTTTTATTTTTTTTTTTATATTCACGAACTTCTCGACGTTTAAAGTAAACTACGAGGAATTATTTGATTCTCATTATACTAATTCTTGAATAAACAATTATTCTTCTTGTAAGTAATAACAAAACTATTAGAAAATATTTACTATAGAAGAACAAACTAATTGAGAAGCGAGAATGACGTCAATAACACGTCAGGTGTTCCATCACGGTGTTCGACTTAGTATCGAAAACGTGATCCCTCCACGAAAGATTCCGGGCGGCGCCCATGCCTACGTACATGCGCTTGCGGCCTTGAATGGAAACGACTCGATGTAATCGTTACCACGGGGACTCGCCGAAGAACAAAGAGAGTCCCGTCTACCGACGTGTACACCTAACCCACACATACCATGCCGGTCGTACGGCTTGGCTGCTACCGTGGCCGGTGCACAGAACCGCCGCGGGTTCGCGGCCGCCGTCGCTTAATGGCGCCGACTTGTGTTTATTCCGACAGTCCGTAACTCCGCGATCCGTAATTGCTGTAATTATGCGACCGCGCGTAACCGTCGATTCGATGGTAATAGGAGGAGAAGGGAAGAGCCAAGAGAGGGATGAAGCAAATCCTCGCGTGCCTCTCTCCCTCTTATTCTCCTCTCTGGGAGAATCGTCGTTTCCTTCCTTCCTCGATCTCTTCCGATGCTCTCCCGTGCTTAATTTCGCGAGATCCTTCTACTCTCGTGAGAAAGGGCGCCGTAGAGAAAGAGCGCAAGCCAGCGATTACCGTAATTATTCGACCGTCCCTGTAACCGCACGACGATCGAGATTGAATTCAGACGCCCAGTTGCGCGTGTGCGAGCCGGGTGCAGTGAAGCAGGGTGGAGCTTCCGGGCTTGTGTGTTACGCTATAAAAGAAACGGCAGGATGATCGTGCATTGCGTTCCATTTCAAGATATAAGATAACCATTTGGGACTTCTCTCGTTAATTTTGTATCCTGTTGCAATGCGGAAAGAATTAAGTTTTGAAGAAATTATAGGTTGCGATTACTTCTACAATAGCCGCAATTATGCGTGATCAAAGAATTACAAAAAAAAACATCAACTGTTCAAAAATATCCATTTTGGCAAATCCTATGTTTCCGCTCTGATGCGACGAACAGACACGGCAATTGATAGGAAACCACAATCGTATATGACCGCAATCGTGCATAACCGCAATCTGCATTGTGCTTGATATTTCGACTCGGTTATTCTCTTTCTTTCTTTTCTCTCTGCGTGCGAAACGTGCGACTTGTTCCGAATCAAATTTCGACTTCGTGTATACATCAAATAAACTCGTAAAAAATAATCAAAAAATACAAAAAAGTTTCCAATACATACAGTAAGAAAAAAATTAATATAGTAACTAAACTAAATCTTGTATTTTTCTTATCCAAATACTACAATAAAAAGCAAAAGAGAGATTTTCAATATTAGAGAAAACGATTTAAAAACAAAGATCAAACATGTGTAAAGTGAAAAAATCTTTTATTCTTTTTTCCCAAGAATTACTTTTATATAAAAGAAACACTTGGTTTTATTAATTTCACGTACATGAAACTCAATTACTCATGTACGTACGATGCGATCTGTGTGTGTGCGTACAATGGTATTGCAGTCTCTTATTAATCCTTCTTCTCACGATAAGGAAAGTACGAAGTATAATAATGACGGGACTTAATCGGCGTTTAAGCTCATCGAAACTGGTAGTAGTTAGAGCCGCGGAAACCGTCCATTAAAATGAGGTGAAGGCTATCACACGCAGACATACGCATGACGCTTTGCCAATGGTTAAAATGTGTATGCATATAGGAGTCACGGTCAGCACGTTACACTTTCTTAAGAAAGACACGCCGATTGTTAACAGTGCATAAATATATAAACTGACGAGCAAGTTGCATTTATATGCAACTTGCTCGTCAGTTACCTTGAAAAACGATAAAGCTATTTCAAAACGATGAATTTGAGTTTCTAAAGTTAGACAAACTAAAGCAACAGGAAATCGCCATAATCGCCAAAGCGAGATAATATTCGCGAGGTTATTTATATACTTTAGATTCGCGAGGTTATTTATATACTTTACTTATATATCTACCTTGCGATATGGTTTTATATTTGTTTTTCCCTCTGTATATAAATTTAGGTTTATTTATTTATAAATTCTTTTTAATTATAATTAATTTACAAACATTTATGAAAAGATGTAACATAAATACGACTTATTTATATCATGTGTCTCCATAAAGCCAATTTTAAGATCTTAAGTGTGCAATATTACTAGCGCAGCGACAATGCAACGCGATTCGCCGTCGGTTAGGTGACTATCAACGATTGCGTTGACCTCAAGACGATAACGCCACAGTAGGTACGCCCCTTCCACATCGCGATATCGCGGTAAACACGTGCACCTTCGCTATTGTACGCGTCACCGAAATCGATCGTCGCGCGACATGACGCGGCACACGCGCGCGAGCTCATATCGTAGTTGCAAAAAGAATTCACGATATGTATCTCTTCCGAGCGCGACGTGATGTGATTTACGATCTTGCGAGAATTTATCGAATGACGCTGATTTATCGAAAATCTCAGCGCCGCCATTTATTTCTTGAGTAAAGGAACTCGTGCGCGCGAAGCGAGATAACCATATTTTGAAAATATAATTTTTTTTTATAAAAATATAAAAAAAGGGAAAAATAGAGTTGTATAATCTGCGAATAATTTGCATAACGCGTATAAAGACATCTGAACTTTAAAAATATTTATGAGAATAATATATATTCAGATGATTTTAAACAAGAATGAATGAGATATGAAGTGGCTCTATAAGTTAAGTCTATTTATCAAGTTCCAAAGCTTCTAAAGAATATTTATTGTAAATTAAAATATACTTCTATATATCCATTCGAAATAGAGTTTCAAGAATTTGTACAAAACTTATAAGCGTTTTTAGTTTTTTTCTTAAACTGTTAAATGATTCAACAGCGAAAAAAATTCCATTAAGTCATAACTGTTTAAAAATTAATGTATTTATTATACGGCGTATAGAAAGAACTTCCATTGCTATCAAATTATCGCGTGCGGCGAACGACCTGTTATCGCTTACATGGATATCGTGCGCCCGAGCACCACGTCCGTAGAATTGGTGACACCCGGTACGTAGGCGAACTACGCGACATATCGTGCCTCTACCAAACGGGAGAAGGGCGTGCCTGCAGTTGTTACACACTGCGCAGTTTGTGCACGCGCTGTGATCATCGCGTGCATGTGTCTGTATAAGTACGTCGTCTTGCGAGTATGCATGGATCGCATATCGTATGCAACATGCGCGTGCACAATCGCGCGCGCTCGCGAAATGCAAAGTACTGTATCAATTGGACCGCAGTTAATAACACACAGAGCACACCAAATTTTGTTTTAATTTTTATTACGTGATAGATTTATAAACATGTAGCCAGACATTTTTTTAAAACAACTTTGAAATATTAAATATCACGCAGAGACTCAGAAAGAAAAAACGAGAATAAAAAATATCGAATAAATCTTCGTCAGGAAGCGATCAAGGCGAACGCCTCACGATTTTAATAAGCGCGAATGTTGTCACGTAAAAAAATCTCTTAACCAGGGCTTGAAGAAACGCGGACAACGAATAAATCACTCTGGTTCGCGGGCGTTTTGACCAACTGGCTCTTCAGCCGGTGAGGACCAAATAAATGAATCTTAATCACTGGTTGCACGCAAAGAGGCCTTGCCCATCGCGCTTGTAACTGGGTTATGTTTAACACGACGACACTATTCGTTACTGTCCCTCTCTCTTTGCTTACGAATTTTCGACAATTAAACCCATATACAACACGTGAGATTTCAATCGGTAAAATGTAAGCAAACGCGCGCATTAATACTCAACTTAATAATAAATAATTGAATCGTTTATCTCGACAACGACGCCAAAACCAACGTGATCTTAAAATAAGATTGATAAATCCAGTAAGAGATGCCAATTAACTTACTGAATTTCGTGAAAAAAAAAATTGGTGACAACACCTTACTCATTTTATTACATTTTTTTAATCTTTACTAAAAGAAAAGCATTGAACAAAGTATGTCGATACTTAAGTATATCGGAAAGTAAGTTTAAGTAACGAGCTACTATAAAGTGGTCGAACCTGCGTAACGACGCGAACAGCAAGGTGATAGCAATTTTCCGGAGATGCCGAGTTCCGATATGACCGTGAAATGATTCGACGTAACTACGATCGAATCATATCGTGAATGACGTCCACGACGGAGTCGAGAAGCGTGGAGCGTGTCGGTGGCGAGAGTCCCCCTACTTCCGGCGAACCATATCCGGCAGAACGCCCACCTATATCTCGGTCCGCCAGACCGTGCACACTCCCTGATGTGTCCGCAATCTATTCTATCGTTGTCGTTCTCTTGTTGTTTCTATTGCGATTGCTGTCCTAGCGGACGAAATCGCGAGCAGCTCTTTTGATATGTTCTCACCTCAGTCGCTTTCAAAATGCATTATTTTTATGCTCGAAATAATATTTAAATATTCTCTTAATATATGATGGTATTAAGTTGCAACAGATGATATTTGACGTTCAAATAAATTCACAAATAGCTTAAAGTTCGATCACTAGTAAAGTACCCGACAATCCTGATGCGTAGACTTGATTAAAATCTAAAGAAGATATTTTTTCTTGTATCAAGACGAGAGTGTTTGCTTGGCAAAGTTTTTTATTCACTTCAGTAGCGATTGTGAATTCCGACACGTGGGTGGAATAATTTATTCACACTTACAAATCCATCATCACTTTAAATCTTGGTCTGATAACGTAATTGTATACTTTTTGAAATTTTTACTTACAAATCAGAATTATTGAAAAATCGAAGAAAATTAACGTTATTGCGGTTAATGGGATTCATTGCGTATCGATGATCATAGAGACAACTCGATTTCGGTCGCGTATACCGTTAACATAATTAACATGAAAGCGTGCGTGATATGACGCTCGCACACGACGCTGGCCGTTTACGTGGGTGTTCGCGCGTAGAGAAGTCGCGCAACGCGTGACGCAATCATAACGAACCAGCGCCGATGAAGTAAATAAATATAACCTTTTGTGCACCGCGCTTCTGACCTGGCGATTAAATAGAATGCCGTATACTAAGAGAGATGCGCACATGATGGCATCGGCGGGAAAGCGGTAAGTCTCTCTCGTAATTAATCACCGCAATGGCATAAATGGCAATCTCGCGATTTTATCAGGCGACGCAAGCAGAATAGGTTCGCGCGCGAAGCACACACAAGATGCCATCTTCGTGAAGAAACTCCTCTTAATAAATTCATGAATAACACAGCTCAGGAATTAACCGTAATTCATGATAAGAAATGCACATTTATTAAAAGCGCAGTAATAAAGAAACGGAATAAACGCAAAATATTATGTCCTGTTATCAAAAAAAAAAAAAAAAACACAAAGCTGGAGAAAATTACGTGAGATGGAATTACTTAATTATACATCACCGAGCTTTATATAAATATATATATGTTTCATTGTTATTTCATAAAATATCGAGATATTAATTGTAAAAGTAAATATGTTCGAAGATGTCACTGTCATTGCCGACTGTTCGACTTTATTGATAAAACGCATGGACTATACTCACTCGCAAACAGTGTCAAGCGAGAAGTCAAAGGCTGCAAATCAACTTCACGGATTGCGACTCGACTCGTCGTTGCGGCTCGGTCGAATGGAATCGTCGGCGTAAATTGATGTGTACACACGTTATTAACTAATGAAAATTACACGCAGCCGTGCGCGCGCGCGCGCGCTACTGGCCTGACAATGGAGCGGCAGGTAGGTTAGACATTTCCAAGACGCATAAGTCAGTCGAGCGTTAGAGCAGAGCCTGCTTCACAAGCTAATATACACTAACCATTTGTCATGCTTGGTTACTGCGCGCGCACGGGCACCCCAAGTGACTTCATAAACCTAACCGCGGATGGAACACCTGCGGCGCGTAAGGATGCTTGCGTAGCTTTTATCAAAGTGTCAACGTGCGGCGTCTAGTCGAAAAATTTAGTAACAGTATTCGGAGTGTCATCGGCAATCTTAAAATACAAGCAGCTGTTTCAGATTTCCACGAGATGTTTTATGAAACAATCCGTGCGTATCATAATTGTTGTACAACAAAATAGTAATTCTTAATACTACATATTAATTGTGTAAAACGCATCGTAGTATAAAACGCACAGAGTTGCGAGAAAATTAAAAACTTAAATTATTTTTAATTAGTTTTTTATTATTTTACGGAAATAAAGAAGCTTGCACTTGACTTATTGTGTTATTTAGTTTAGCACTCTTCCTAACACTGTTTTTTTTTTGCACTGTTTCTTCTATCGAGATGAATAAAAAATAAAACGTGATTATATTAATAAATGTATTTAAATTGGTCAACTTGGGCAGCACAAAAAATGATTCCAGCTTTCCCCGTGTTAATTAGGAACAAAAAAAATCCTTTATCGCAGCGTCGGATAATTATTCGAGCAATAACTTATGTCGCACGTCGCGCGATCGACAACTCATTTGTGTCGATGTGTAAGTTTTAAATTATGTTATTAGCGATTTAATTGCTCATTTATCGACGTAGCACATTCGGCGACGTGATGCCGCTAAAAATCATATTACAACCTTTCACGCAAATATAATGCGATATTAGTTAAAAAAATATAACGCTTCTCAATAACAGAAATACGCGTTTTTTTTTTAACCATAAAATTTGAAGAGAGAGTTTATTAAAAACTTTTATCTCAAAACTTTATCAAGAAAATTTCTTATTTTATTATATTTATAAAATAATGTTTTGTCTAAAATGGTACGTATTTATTCAGTTATTAACATCTTTCGTACGTAGACGATATAAAAATTAGATTTGTTATAAAATATTTGCGTCTTACAAAGCTATATCGAAATGAAAGGATGTTACTTTTTACGGCAGTAATTTTCACAAGTTTTTCCTTTTATTTCTATACCAGTGGCCAAAATACTTCGCCCTATTTGTTCCGTTTTGGGCGACAGCGTACGGAAGAAATCTTTCCGGTTTTGGCGGTACAACCGGTTTTATCTTCTTTTTTCGTTTCACTAGTGATGCACGGTCCTCCCCTCTGTAAGCGTTTTGTTTTTTTTTTTAGTTTATATTTTTTTAGTTTATATTTTTCAGTGTGCATCTTTTATATGCACGATGCACAAATAATGAATTCTTTTCAGTAACACAACTACATATAAGAAGAATAAAGTTTGATTCTTTTATATAACCTGAATATATGTAATAATGTTACATTAAACAATGAATAAAGAATATGTATATTCTCTCTCCTTTCTCTTTTTTTTATGATGCAATATATATTTTACAATAAATATTCTACGCTATATTTGAAGATAAATTGCATTTAAACGCGCGAAATAAGGGCGAAGAATTGAATTTGCATAACCAAACTGTGTAGTCTCTGCAGTGTATAATTATCGTAATTTATAGCTTTAAGCTTCGTGTCAGTTGAGAGCTGCATGTTTCTCGTAGTTAAGTAATTTGCGAATAATCAGTTAATTATATAAAACAGAATTTCGAATTTTTCTTTTTTATTATTATAAAAAACAGCAAAGAAGAAGAAAAATAAAAGAAAAGTAATACACTTTACGTGTATAGCATACGTGATTAGCCGAATTATCGATTGCGTTAATAACTCATGTTCATGAATTTTTTTAATTATGATATCAGCGATGCTAATTATATAGATCATCAGGTACTTGGCGAACGCGCAACATGTCACGCACAAAGCGCGCAGTAATTTGCGCAACTAACACGAACACCGACGTTTTTCATTAGCACTCCCGAGAGTTCTGCCGAGAGTTAATTTCCCCTCTAAATAGATCGGACGTTTATGCTCGGAACCCATCATTAGCGTATACGTCGAACAAAGAAAGAAGCGCGAATTAAGAACACAGACCGCAAGACGCGTACTTCGAGAAAAGAGAGAGCACAAGTTTGTTGCTGCTATGATCGCGCTGCCAGGTTATTGCTTCTCTATTGGTTATTGGGATTTTTTCAAATATGCTGCAATTAGCATTCGATGCGAATAACGTCAGCCTAGGAACGCGTTGCAGAACTTACGTAGCAAGATTAATAAACGTCTCTAACAAAGTGCGCGATAATTATCAAACATGTATATAATCAATGTCCTGTTGACATTTAAGCTAATGTATTTAATAGTGACGTACGCTTCTTGAAAGATGGACATTTGTAGACGGGCAATGACGAATGAATCGATAAAATTGTTCCTGAAATTAAATAATACAGAATATTACTTGAAATCTGTATATATAATAATTATAATTGTATGTATAATACATGTTTAAATTTGCAAAGAAATTTAGTAGAAAAAATTGTTAACAAAAATACCGGAGGCCAAAATGAGTTTGTGCAGAGAAACATAATAAAAACGAGGCTATTAAGCGCGCGTAAAATAAATGCGGGCGCAGCCGTTAGAAAAACCATCGTGGTCTCGTTCAACTCAACTCGTTTTAAATACTATAGATACCGCGGAAGAAGGCATATGTGGCAAGCGCACTAATAAAACTTTTAACTAATAATTTCAACGTAATCTGAAATGCGCGATCAAAATAGCGTAATGAGCAATTCTATTCTGAAAATAGAATGACAGATGCCATAATCACGACAAGTTCGTATTTTTCTCTTGATTATATCAATATATATGTAATTAAATTAACACACTTCTGTCTTCTAAGCTTGTTCCAAAGTTTTATTGTTGCATATAATTTGTGATATCTATTTCTTTATACCTAATCAATCTATTTAAAAGCTACTGTATTGTTGATAAGCAGGCAGAATCGAGTGGCACGTGAAACGAAACGCAATGTCAAACAGGTTTTACCTCGAGTGGGCACAGAGATGCGTTGTCAACTTGGAAATAGATGTAAGACTCGAGAAGTTCGATTTTACGAGAAAGTGATCCGTGGGCGCGTCGTTTTATCGCCAATATTCGACGGCAATATGACCACTTATCTGACTTGCTGGAATACGAAAAGTGATTCTATTAACTCGGTGGAACATTGACCGCGATTGATACGGTCTCTGTGACATTTATCTATCTAATATAAAATAAAAAAAACAGAAACGCTCTATAAATCCGAGTAACGTAAATCGAAATTTATTTGCAACATCTCTGAAACAATAAAATTAATGGCAATCGTAAATAGATTACAGTAATGTATAATCGAAGATGAACAATTATATAAAGCGCAGCAAGCAAGATCTCATATCAAGAAACGGTCAGAAACAGCGACGGATAATTTTATCGTGAGACCGTTTTGGGCGGGTTACAACGTGGAAATAGACGTTCAAGCTCGGCCGCGAAAGCTGACGAAGAGAGAACGTCTGTACGATTTTACGAGGAAGTGGAGTACGTTATTTATCGGCAATATTCGTCAGTAATGCGAATTCTTACTGTCCTTTTCGCCCTGAAACAGCCGCTAGTGCATGCGTCGCGAAGTGACTCGCAGTCGTAAAAAGCTCGTGAATCTCTTCAGTCAAAATTCAGGCACACAAAGTAAACCCAATGTGTTGGCCAAGCGTCTTGCATCTCGTCGCAAGTAAAATAAATTAAAATAAAATAAACGTACAATCAATTACACGCTATAATTACACATGTGCGTTCCTTTTCAAATGTTCTTTTTTAAATTGTTGAATTGTCGCGTAGAGTATTCAAAAAATACTAGCTAATCTCATGCAGTAAACTGTGTTGCAATTGTTATAAGAGAGCATTAAAACTTTTACACTTTTTAAATTGTAAATATTTTGCCTCTTTACAGATTTTTGAATTTTTATCATTTCTCTGCAATAATTTAAGAATTTTATTTTGAGAAGAAAGAATAATAACAATCATGTATTCCGCAGTGAATTCTGCACAACAACGTTACAAATTGATGTCGAAGCGAAACTGCCGAAAAGTACATCTCATAACGTACAAGCTTTTACATTATCGTGAAAGCGGATCGGTCGACCAGGTGATTTAAAAAATTTGGCACCTCTTTAACACCGACGAAATTTATACTAGCCTTAAACCACTCGTCTCGCCGCAACCGCGGCCTTTCGTCGACTTTAGCACCGGTCCAGATGACGTTAACGATTCATAAATTAAAAGGGCTCCATTTTGTTCCGGCAGCGTGGGTAGAGAGTGAAAAGAAGTTGTTCTCTTGTGCTTCGTCCGTGTCATAAAGTTCGCGCGAATTCTTTGTCGTTTTGCTCTCTGGCAAACGCAAAACGTGTTTTACGCATGGAAAGTTATATTGTTAAGTTAATCGCGAGTTATTTTCACTCGAGCCGTGGCACCAACGAAACCAATTGTTGTCGACAAACTAATTCACTGTATATAAGACTTTATTCTCTCAAGAGTGATAAACGTTTATGGAAAAATAAATTTCAAATTTGCCTAAAATCGTCATCATTGTCTTATACACATAGATAAGCGTATTTAAAAATTTATTGAAAATTATGGATTTAGTATGCATATAGTGTAATATATTTTTCGACATATTAATTTCTTCACAATATGAAAAATTACCTAATTTATTATTTTATTATTTAATCATTTTTTTTATTGATACAGAATTTCAAAAGATATAAAAGTTTCTAATGTCGGTATAAACTCTTTATTCGTAATTGCCTAATCACGATTTTATCGTGATATTTCATCAATTATGTCGATTATTCTACGAAAGAGAAATTTCCAATTAAATAATTTCATAATTAGCGAATTTTATGCAGTTTCACCGTGGTGTGGGAAATAAGTAACGGTCCCGATATACAGTTGCTTATTATCTGAAAGTGTCGTAAATCAGAAAGCGCGCGTGTTCACGCCCGTTAAATGAGACCATCGAAAAATCGATCGCGCTTATGCGATACCGATAATCGAGTCTCGCATATGCAGCGTGAGAGTCGATCCGAGATCGCTATCGAAGCGAAGTGCACCGAGTATATATACCATACATACTTTGTAAGATGCGTTAAATGAACCACGTGCTACACATCGCGCAAATTAAAGTATTATAAATCAAAAATAAAGTTGCAACAAACTCTAAAGCAATAAGATTGCAAATAATTTATATCGATTCATTTGGTCTGTTATCGAGATAAAACTTAACATGTGGTTAAAATAAAATACAAAGGAAATTTTTGGTGTCGGGAAAAACTTTGATCACAAAATAAATTGGAAAAACAATAAACTATTTAAAAAAAACTGAAGAATTTTTAAATAATAATGTTAATCTTTATTAAATTAAATATATTTCGCAGTTAAGTTGCGTTTGTAACCCGTAAGTCAAAAGTTAACTTTTTGTTTCACGTTTATAAAAATTCCGGAAAGACACTACAATGTATTCCACATAGTTTGATAATATAATAATTTGCGTCATTCTACAGCGCATATGGAAAATTTCACAGTGATCAATATTTTATAGCGCGTGAGGAAAAGAGAGTTGAATATAAGAAAACGCTTTCAACTAAGTTAGTAGCCAACTATTGTGAAACTGTTATTATTTTGCAGTAACGTTAAAACATGTGTCACGACTTTGCAGTTTTCTTTACTTATACTATTTAGTTTTTATCCTATTTACATTATATTTTTATTTATAATCTATAAAAATATTATATATATATTTCAAATATAATTTAAAAATATGATTGTTTTTGCTAACCTAGGTAAAAATTAGATAGAAAAATATATTAATAATGGAACAGATATATTTCGTAAATTTTTATCTTGAAAATAACAATTTAAGATCATATTTTATTTAATCATTGGTAATCGGGATAAAAGAAAGAGCATGCCGTACTTTTAACTCTGCATAATGAAGCTTGTTTTAATGTCTCGTTGGCATCAGCGCCGAGCAAAGCAGCCTCCAACCGTACATTACACGGCGATAAAATCTCATTACACCGCTGCAAACGAGCAGTTATCGACGCGTTGACGATTTTGCGATCTTTCGTCGCGACATGTGGCGAGACGGTGAATTTATTCGCCGATTACGAACTAATCTTTATTAATTGCTCTTGCACACGAAGGTGACGATAAGGATACACACGCATTGAAGACAATCGCAAAATCATGTATATTCTTGTAAAATTAATTATTCATAAATTAATAAACGCTATATATCGTTTAAAATACTTTTCTTCAGCCTTCACATTTTTGTGCCGCGAGCACATTAAAGTTATTGGATGCGAAACAAAAGTTCAGCAAAGCCCACGAAAGAATCTTCGAAAATGCGGAGTATCACGCGAAATAAATGCCTCCTTACATATTTTGTGGTGCTTAACGGCATGTACATAACAAGACCGAAAAATATAATCTGCGACGCCCATATACAACCTGGACACACCTTCATATGCAGTGTATTCATTTATTTTCGGCACTGTTCTTAAATTCATTCGAACAATTAACGGACGGCATCTGCTGCACGCTGCGTGGGCGTCACGCACTTCGAATGTTCCAGTCTCACGATCCTGTAATCAACGACAGGCGTTTTAACTTGTCACATACTTTCCCCTCCTTTTTGAGATATGATCAAGATGCGTAAGTCAATTTTCGGGACGAGCGTAACTCGGAATCAATAATCGTACGGTAGTTTCACTCGTGTTGTTCAACAAAATAACGATATATAAATCAATAATAAATAATATATTAAATAATAAATTTCGTATAATAATAAATACTCGTATATAATATTTAATTAACGCAAAATAACATAAGAAAGATTTTAGATTTCTCATATAACGATAAACAAATAAATTATAAAGAAGCAACGTACAAATGTACAACGTATATAACAGATCAATTATAATTTTATATTTCTGTTTATATTTCTATCTTTCTTATGAGCACTTTTTCTTCTTTTTTTTTAAATACAAAATAAAATTAATGACATTGTGCACTTTTGCTTAACGGAGTTCATTCTCGATTTTGATCGCGCCGAACTGCGTTAATTTATAACGTTCATAAATTTTTCACTCTTCCGTCGAGTATCCACTCTCGATAATTTTCCAACATATAACAAGAATAATTTGTCGGACACGTTGACTCGCTCTTGCAGTTCGCGTATTAAACATTGTACATTACTGAATTACGTAGCTAATAAAAAGAATGATAAAGGATGATTCTCCATATACTAATCGCGCGGTTGAAATCGGAATGGCAACTGAACCAGGAAAGCTAAGCGATGAAACATCAACCGGATTCCGAAACAGCTCGCATTAATTTTTAACGAGCAAGATTCCCCAATTTTAGTGATCGTTAACAGACAATGTGGAGAAAACGGTTATACCGTCGGCCAATGTACCATTAAAAATTAGCTATATTTCCTGAACGAACGATCATCTCGCAGGAAACGCGATTTCCCGCCGGATGCGATCTCTCATGCAACCGAGGGTGATCTCGACTTGGTGAAGCTCAAGTTTCTTCCATCACGTTATTGCGTGTCTATCTCGGCGCTTTAATTTTGTTATTCGACACTTTAATTGTTCGTGTACAAGGATAATCTTGCGAGTATGTAAAAGTAATTTATTACTTTGGCTATAGTAGCGGAAATTTCAACTCGACATTTATCATTGTTCCACTAAATCTACCAATTATTCCGCTATTCAGTAATTTAATACGTTATCTTTTACATGTACTGGGAATCTTGACGCTGCCATACAAACTTATTTTTTATGACAATTGATTCGTTCTGTCTCGACTAATAAACCCACATTAATTACATTACTCATTAATTCAACACTTCGTTCTCATACTAACTGAACTTTGCGCCACAGACAAGTTTAGTGATTTATGAACCGTATAATTAGGTTTATCTACTCGTTCATAAAAGTTTACACGAGACTTAAGCTCTCTCTTTCTTTAAACTTTTTGTTTATGAAATCTAATTTTTCATTCAAAAATATTATCTACTAAGAATACTAAAATATACAATATTCTATTCTACGATATAAAAATTTTATCACAAAAATATCAAGTTATTTTTTTTTTTTTTTTTTTTTTTTTTTTTTTTTTTTTTTTTGCTAAATATACAATATATTATATTGTCACGACTCTTCGGTGCCGAGCGCGAATAGTGCTTGAACATAACACGGGCGTATTCGTGCAATGAAATAAATGATATTCGGCATATCGTCCCCGACAACAAGCATGCATCACTTTCTCGAAGACTGCAACCGACGCGGGTGATGAATCATATCGTAGAGTCGTTTCATTTTTCACTTCCCCCGAAAGAAGCCTCATACACGATGCTACCCAGTGCTGTCTTTAATGCACTTTACGTGAAAAATATACGTTCACGGCGCGCCACGAATCTAGGCGCGGCAATAAATTCGAGTCGATAAACGCGCGATTTTTCTTTACCCTGGACATGTAACTCCGATGAAATATTTCGATGGATTAGCAAAACGCATGTTAATATCGTAACATTTCTCTTGAGCCATTGGTGGTCACGTAAAATCGCGTGCTTTCATACATAGCACTTGTGTCTAAGAAACAACCGCGCTTCGAAAATAACTCTGATGTCAATACTAAATCGACATCAATATTTAATCTTGATGCTGATCGATTAAATAGTTTACGCAGTCGTATGAAATTCATGAATAGTGTGAAAGTTAAATTTGTGTCGATTTGTCATTCGCACTTTTTTTTTTTTTTTTTTTTTTTTTTTTTTTTTTTTTTTTTTTTTTTTTCTTTTTTTTGACAAACTCAAAAAACGCGAATCATCAAAGAACGAATTGATCTATTTGCGTTATTATACATTACGCGTCGAAATCAATTTTTCTTTGACATATTAAATTAAATTTCAATTCTCATAATATGATGTGATAATCATCATAATTGTTTAGCGCCGTCTCGACGTCTATGGCTAATATGTAAACGGGGGGCGTGTGTCTCTCTCATATCGAGTTTCAATAGCGGCACTTTTAGACGCCGTCGCGCATACATATTATGCATCGTGGTATTATTAATGCGTCTCGCAAAGAAGAGCGCACGATGCATCATGTCTATTAAATTCGGTCGGATGCTAAATATGCTGATTCGTCGCCGCAGGTGGTGACGACGGAATGACCCGGAGGGCAAGGCAAAGGGGAAAAGAAGAGACCGACGACCGATTTTCAAGCGATTTGCACATATATACGTATATGTCGAACAAGTTCTGGGAGATCTCGTCAATTCGTATAAAGAAAAAGGAAAGAAAAGTCTAATATGTATAGTCTATATTGTACCTATATTACATAATTTTGTTTTTGCGATATGATACCCAATAAATACAGTGTAACGAGAAATTTCTTATCTAAGTTTATAAACTGTTTGAGAGAAGCTTTAAAGAAACAACGATAAGAAATTAATCACGCGACTGTTTGCCTCTGCAGTATTTAGAGTGTGTATGTCTGCAAAATAATGATAACTGTCTTTTCTTATTGCTCTTCAATTTGACTTATGATTTTCACAAAACAACGTAGACTCGCACGGAAAACAAATAAAACAAACTTTTTGTAGATTTTTTTTTTTTTCGTGCCGAGAACTCGATTGCCAATTCGTCGCACTTCGAGAAGTACAGAGTTGCCATTCGCGCATATATTTATCACTGTCGTTAATAACGCACGAAAAAAATGCCTTATCGCCTACCGCAACGAATTTTTCGATGGTTGCTCGCCCGAATGGTTCGACGGTTGCTAAGAATAAACTTCATCAGTTTACAAAGAGTAAGCCAAGAGTAAAACTTCAAAATCTTTTCAAAGTCTCCTATACATAAATTAATAAAAAAAACACACACGCGTTTTCTCTTTTTATATACCTATTTATTCGTAACTTGTGTGTTGTTAAGATTCGTTGAATAATATATTTTTTGTTTATTCTACTCCGTTATAAAATACTCTAATTGTGTGTCCAAAATTTGTTTGAAATATGTTAGCGATTCTTTAACAAAGATAATTCTTTTAAAAGCAAATTTGACATTTTATTATTTATAAAAATAAATTATTTTATTGTTTAAGAAAATAAAAAATATCTGAATATTTGTTTGTGACAAAAAACCATTTTTTTAAATTATATTTTCTTCTTACAATACATATATTCTTCTAGTTTTACGATAACGTAAATGTTTATAAAGGTCGAACTTTTTCCATTTTAGCCCGTATCATGCGACGAAGAGAGCGTAGAAAGAAGCGGAAGAGGAGGAAGAGATGAAAGAAAAAGAGGAAGGCGAGGGTGAACGCACTCGCCACACCCTGCCTTAAAGATTGTAAACGATTATTAATGCTCCACTGAGGCTGACCCGTAACCCAGCGGTGTGGTTCTTCTCTTAACATCTCGCCTCATCCCTCTCATCACTCCAATCCTTTCCCCAACTCTTCCCTCTTTCTCCCTCAAAATAATCTCGACTACTCAAGATCATGAGGATCGTTTCTCGACGGAATCGATCCTTATCCGGCTTTTTTCGTAATTAGTCGGTCGGAGGCTCTTACTCTGTAAGGGATAAATAACACTGGGGTTATGTCTGGCCACGTTAACTAATTTGCGTAACACGCCGTAGGCTCGCATCGAAATCTTCGCGCCAGCGAATCATCCAGCCGTTGCAAACGAGATGAGTTATTATTGGACGAAGAACGAGAGCGAGAGTGAGAGCGAGGCAAAGAGAGAGAGAGAGAGAGAAAGAGAGAGATAAAGATTGCAATGAAATATAAGATCAAAATACGTATAACCAAAAAATTACATTAGGTGAATTATTTTAATAGAAAGATTCAAGCGTTATATTTAACACTCTCGCTGCTTTAAACTATACTTAAAGTTAAAAATATTTTCATTAATTTCAATTTAATGTGTTCTGCATTTAGAATTAATTCACCAATATAATTTTATATTATAATTTTCTATTCAAATATTACAATAGGAATTGCAAAAAAAAGCTTAATTAGACAGATAAAAATTGTTAAGCCATATATCACGTCTTTACAACCAAAATCTTCCAAATGCTGCAGGATGAACGCGAAAATGTGCATTCATGCCAACTCGACGTAAACATGATAACGCAACAAAAAAATAATAAGGCGATATCACTCACGGTATTAGTTATATTCTGTAAATCTCGCGATCTTTGAGTGCACAGGCAATAATATTGCTCGATTGTAACGAGATCGCATATCCTTTCATTAAGTAGGAAGGCTCAAACGCCTTCGATAATTAATAAAACAAAAATTAATGAGCCGCGGAAAGAGATGGGGCAATACTGACATTCTTCGTAAAATGTTTACGCGATTTCTGTTTTCCAAGTTAGCCCGTTTCGAAATATCGGAACCGCGCGTTTACAAAATGTAAGAGTTTCGAAGTTCTCGACGAAGATCTGGCGCGATATGACGAGTATGAAGATAACGAGGCAGTAAGAAAGAAGTCGGCGAGCAATTATGCAAATCGCGCGTGACACGTGCTACGGTATGATGACGGTGTTCATTATCGAGTGATCTTGCGGCGAAAAACAGCGTGGAGAAGAAACAGAATTGGCTGTAGAAATACAGACGCGAATGAATGTCGCGATGCTGAAAATAGTGGGACCTCAGGACTACAGGCGGAAGAATAAAATCAGAAAAAACAACGGCAAGGCGCGGACGAAGGGCAACGTCGCGCGTCGGTAGTCCTGTTACATTCGTATTTACGAGTCGATCTCAACCACTCAACCGATATTCCCGCATAATTTTAATATTCAACGTTGTCCCGTCGCGTCGCAGAGATGCAACACGATATGGTACGTGCGTAAAGATAACGAGACGGCGTAAAGGCGGGCCGACGCTAAAATTATGCAAATTGTCTGGATGTTGCATTTACAGTACGACGTCGATACTCGATAAAGGTGGGATTTAAAATACACGCGCGCGCATATACGCGCTTATTTGTCGTAGCCTCGTGAAACTGCGCGATTGATCCTGGGTGGCGTCAATATAAAACAGAATATTTCGCATGCGTAAACGATATTTTCGATGAAGACGGGAATTGGACGTGTGGCCTAAGGCAGAAGTTTACGGTAGTAACGCAGATTCGTATTCGTTCCGCTTGATCGGCAAGCTCATTCGCATATGAATGATATGGCAAATGACGATCAAACGCGCTACTGCACGTTTAAAAGAGTTTGTTCAGAAATAATTGTACATATATCGATTTTATTTACAAATATCTATAGAAATATCGCACATTTTTAAAATTAATTTTTCAAAACAATCAAAATTAACTTTTCTTCTCTTTAACTTTATAAGTACTTAACCGCACAATAAAAATTATTATAATGTATTCAATTTTTTAAATTGTTGTTAGTGTGACAAAAATTTAGTATAATATATACTTAGTATATTAAATTTCAAATATATTCATTAAGCTTAAATAAATTACATAAAATGAAAAAAAAATGCGATAATTCGTTCACGAAATTGTTTTTTGTCTCACGAGAGCATATGCACGAAGGGAGAAAGATACGCCCGTGGCCAATTGATTCCACGTGGCATTGAAGACGGACGGATCTCGACCGAGAGATTTAGTGATCGGAATGAAAAGAAACCTGACCGAAGAAATGATGCGGAGGACATACGACGTAAGCCACAGAAGAAGACCGCAATGGAAAAAGAACGTTACGAAGAAAAGATAGAAATAGTGCCGTGACTCACCATGAAAACCATGAACCTTGATTGCAGGTTGGCGCTCCTGATGTAAGTCAGCGTTTCCAGCCACCGTGATGATCGCCGGGGTGGTGTTCGCTTCCACTTCTGCGTCGCAGACCGTCCTTCGTCGTACTCGACAGCCGCGAAAGAAAAACAGTCGATCACACTTTACTATAAATTCACCACGTTTCTTTTTTTTTTGTTTTCCTTTTTATTTTTTGTCTCAATTCGACAACATATAAGAGGATGTCAAAAATTATTGTCGTTGAGAGAACTATGATAAACAAATGTTTATCTACTTTTTTTTTTTATTGCTTATGGGCGTGAGAAACAGTGCAAATCTACGCGCAACTGTATTTCTAATCACTATGTAGTCGCGATTAACCGGCGATTATTATCTCTTCAGCTGGAAATATTACTGACTACAAATTAATCTAGCTAAGTAATTTATTTTGGCTATCGGTAACGGCGGATATTGGTCGTCTACCGGCGTTTCGATTGGCATACTGGCATGAATACTGGCCCGTTCGGTTCCGGTTACCTGCAACATACAAATGCGCGTCATTATTAGAATTTGTCGTCTACAAAACTAGAAAATTAACGTTGCAGAAATCATAATTCCGGTCGCGGACAAAACGGTGCAAATTTTGATTGAGACGCGGCAAATAAAATAAAAATTACTCTTCTCGAGTCGCCGTTGAATTTCGTGCGAACATTGCTATATGAATTGTCTAATTGCATTCATGTAACTGTTATTTTTTTCAAGAGCAAAGAATGCTTATTTAAATAAAACAAACAAACTGCAGCAGTCAATAATTTTTATATTGCATTAATATGTATTAATTAGTAAGTAAATTAATGTTCACAATCAATTATCAATAAATATTTATCATTAAATATTATAATAATTTTAAATTTATTAATGCGATCAAAAAAAAAAGAATATTTTCGTACGATCAAAATAAAAAGCAAAGTAAAACTAATGAAAGAAATGAATCGGCGCAAAGTCTCTATTGAGACAGAAGTGTCGACCTCCGTTATATTTCATTCGGAGAATCCAGCATGGCCGATCACCAGAAAAAAAAACGTATTAGCAAATCAGATAATAGAATGAGCAAATGCAACGGCATCATTTTGCAAGGCGCGGTTGAGTGTGCCAGGCCGGGCCTGTATGACGCACCCGGTCTTTATTTAAATCATTTGATCCGTCACGCTAAAATCGATTAGCACTAATAGCCGAGGAAATAGAGTTCACTTCGTGGCTACAGAGCTACTCGAACTGTTTTCTATCATACCGCGCGTGCCTTTCACGATTCTGCGATCATCTCCAAACCATCGATCGATCGATTAATTTTCAAGCGATTATAATACACAAATCAAACCGCGAAAAATTGACATGGAAGTTTTTTTGTCTTCACATGAAATAAACAGAAGGAAGACAAATATTTGTCGAGTATGTGTTTCCGTGAAAAGCTTTAACAATCAATAAATTTCATACGAGCAAGAAAGTGCGGACGTGTTGCGAATATAAAGTGCATTGACTAGTTTTGTTTAGTAAATTTTTATGGATATTTGTCATACATCGCGATAAAGTTCAACAATTAAAGATACTTTACTATGATACAAGTAGTTGTCAAGTTCTGAAAAACCGCCATACGGTATATGGATGGTAGTTAAACTTTCAGTATAATTATTGACCGACACACAGGTCTGTGACTATAATCGACCTCAAACTACGCGCAACGAACAAAAGTACAATGAACTGTATACACAATACGCTATCATTAAAACTTATCTACGTCATCATAATTCTATAGTAACAGAGTTTCAAATAAAAAAGTATTGTAATAATTGTCTATAACATTAATTTAAAAATTATTACGCAAACTATTTAACAAAACTTTTTTCTCTATGTTAAATATATAACTCTAAATGATGTAATCATTTAAAGAGGAGCTACATATTAAATACTATTTTTTTTATTTTACAAGCTTGTACATGAAGAGACTAAATAAGTAATTGTCGAAGATATGAAAACTTGTATCTAATTAAAAATGCTGCGTGATAAAGACGTTTTATCACAATATATTGTCTAGTCAAACCGGCGTTTGAAATATCGGTGTCTAGCATCGTTCGCGCGCTCGCGTTTGACGGTGACCGACAATCTTCCACAACTACGTGTCGCGATGATGCCGCCGCACGTTTCTATAGGTTTATGAATGAAGCACGCGTGCGCGACGACTGGAACACCGTGTGTAAGAGGCAGCGGCAGCGAAAGTGACTTGCTCGGAGAAGCATACAACGATATGTACGCGCGCACGTGTACGCACATCGCGCGCAGATATAGAGAAACAGAGCAATAAAATTAGCATTTGTATTATCAATAAGAAATAACTAATTTTAAAAAATAGTAACTAAAAAATAACTAAATTAAGAGAAAATATTCAATTAGCTTTGCAGAGATAACAAGCTAGAATGCTTGCTAGTGTAATAATAAAGATTTAGCATAACATACTATTCATTAATGCAGAAAGAATCATATCACTTGTTATCATCGGCAGTCTCGCAGTTAATTATCAATTACTATTTGTCACAATCGGTAGAAAGTTATAAATATAATAAAAAGTGTAAGATTAATAAGGTATCCGCTTATTCATGAGAACCAGATAAGCGACTTTCTCTACGAGATTAAACTAATGATTGGATGATCTCATTCGAGTTAAATGAGATAGCCGCGTGTGCCAAGGTGCAATGATAATCAGATTGAACTTAAAACTTTCATGGAAGTTTAAGATAATAGCCGTTCTCACGAAACAACATACAATATTTTAAACCGCTTTAATCTGGAATAAAGTGAGAAAGCATTAAGTTTCTCGATCGTCATTTACATCGAAGTAATTGGCCGAATTAAATCTTCAATAATAATAATAATTTTGTAGATAAGCTCTTTTCACAAGAGAGCTCCGCAGTTTATTATTCTCGAGAAAAAAATTTACTGAAACATGGTTTACTTATCTTTTCCATAAACATCACATTTTTAGAATAAGAATTTATATAGCAAGACATAAAAGTAGACTGTCTAATTTAGCTACGAGATATAAAAGGGAAAGTTGTACAGAACAAACCATTATTTTATAAAAGCGCATTTAGCTCTTAGAACAATATTAAAAATTACAATTATAAAAATATCTCATAAAATACATCTATAAAATTAGTAGGAATATACAGAAATAAATATCTCTGCGCAAATTATGTTAAAACATGCACATATATGTATAGATCATTTATAGATCATACAATGTAGTCTAAATTCTAAATATTTTTCGGATGTAATAAGGAATAGATACATCAGAAGTTAAATATAATGTTATTTTCCAAAGAAACGAGGAATTTTTCATGACACGTATATGTTTTCTGGAAAATTTTCCGGAAATATTGTTTTTGTAATTTGTAACTATATATTCAACTGCGTATTACACCATATTATATAATGTGAAGCTCAATTCTCTCGAACAATTATTTCGGCAACACAATTTCGTTACGCCGCGTTAACCAAGAGGAAAGACAGAAAAAGAGATACACACAAACCGCATTCGCTTCAGTCCCGATTCACCACTATCACGTTGTCTTAATCGTAATCTACATGCGGACCGGTTGTACGACGCGCAAATAATTGCATTATACGGCGCGCTAGATAATGATCAATGCGTATCGAGTCGAATTCCTGCATGCGAACTCGGTCAGATTTATTACCGTCGAGACATTACCTTATCCGGCCTTCTCTAGCTGATCGCCTTGAAAACAGCCGCAGTTGGTAGCGCAGATAGCTGCACCGAATGCCAGGCATAAATTCGAGCATAACTTGCATGACAATGCACGTCACGATGCACCTTACGAAATATAATCGATTATCTCGAAAATGCATTTGTAAAGTCTCCTTTTCTGCTTAAAAAATGTTGAGAAAGATGATAAACGATAAAGTAATTGAGCTCATATAGAATTCAAGGTACACACTTCTTTCTTATAATTTTAGTAGCAATTTTTCCAACAAAAGTTGCAAACTATTTACGTTACACGAAAGTGGACGATGTAGTCGTAATAAATAGGTCAGCGAATATCTTATTCATTTACATTGGCAAATGATAATTATATTATCTGTCAAAAAACAGATTTTATATCAATTACTAGTTGTAGTTCAATTTGTTATGAATAATCGCGAGATCATAATTCACGAAAGTTTTAATTTCCCGAACAAGATTGGCGGAACGTCGGAATTACGTAGGCCACGATTGCTAAATCAAAGTCACTTAAAATTAGAAGCAGAACCCGTTCGGTCGAGTGAATAATGAAGCTCGAGAAGGTAAGAGCTTCGCGAGTTCATCGTACCATCGATCACTGCCGCTTTTTCTTCGGCGTTCATTTCTCCGCGGATAAGTTCGATCGCTCATTTTGTTCGCCGATCTTCTAATCCGATTGATCGATCTTCGATTCGCGATGGCGCCATTAGTTTCTTCGGATCGTGACGATGGATCCATCAACACCGCAAATACCATTAGCGCATACCGCGGCTTTTTGCAATTAACCTTACCAATGATTGTGAAACCGCCAGCTATCTCGCTAACCTATCGGACCTCGTCTTCATTAATTAATATAATCACTCTCTATAAGCTAACCCAACTTTCGTCCCATCATCGCACTAGAAAGTGGTGATGTCGATCGCCAATTATTTCGGCGCATCGAGCAATATAATTTTGAATAAAAATGAAAGGCATTATTTGGCACAACTTTATGTAAAGACATTTACGACGAACTGTATACAGAACTCAACAACAGTCTGTTTTATCAAACAATGGTATGACAGCATTATACTATATTGTCTCTCTCGAGTTATCTCGCAAATTGCGAAATTAAAACTATGTTATAAGACCGTGATAATATCGAAACGAGTCCAGATATTACGTAGAAGCGCCTTAGCATTAATATACTCCTTCTTCTTGCTGAAAACATTGACATCAATTTGAAACTCGTCCGACTAAGATCTTATCGATTTATTTCGAAAGCGAACTGTACTCGTGCATACGAAACGCGAGCGTGTGCATACATCAGTGCGTATAAATATGAGCGTTTGTGTAAATGGTCAAATAAAGCACCGTCCGTTTATTTTTGTAAAAAATTCTCTTAAAATAAATCTATTTTCGAGAATATTATACTTTAATAAATGTTAAATTATATTATATAAAGTAGCAATGTTTCTACATTAAAATGCCATTCATTATTACTTATAATAAACGCATAACACATCAAATAGGAAATAGTTTATTACATAGAACTGTATAGAAAAATCGTTCCGCCATGTGGAGAACTATACATTAACGAAACGCGTATTTTCAGGAACACATGTGCGTTTACGTGCAGACACAACGGCTCCGTCTCAAGTGTAATCTCCAATGCGTGTCGCATAAATGACACGTATTGATACGGATATATTAAGCGCGACATATCGCGCGCTGCGCATCTCGCATATATGCATGTATCGTTGAAGAAAACTTCTGTTTTAGATTGTGCTAATGTAGATCGCGATCCGTGTACGTGCACCTCATACCTAGGTGGTATCAGATTTTATCGTCCCACGTGAAAGAATGAAAATTAACGAGCTGATTTAGGTCCCGGATTGCGACACATCGCGTTGAGAAAACGTCCGCGAACGCGAGCCGTGTGCGCTGCGTGCGCGTACTGCAACGCTTGTACTTGTCCCGCAACGCGACTCGAGAAAGAGAGAGACTGTGATCGAATAAAAAATATAACTGCAATATTTACATGATATTGCAATATCTCAACATCTTTTTGTAAATAATTTTGTTTTTTGGTTTTTAGAAAAGAACAAAACTAACTATTTAATAAGAGAAATTATCGAATCTACTATTTAAATGATTCAAAATTTGCAGAGTTTCAAACAGAAACACCTGTTTACGACTTATCTATAATTCTCAACATGTTCATAGCGAATACAAAAAACAAATAATCTTTTTTTTATGGAAAATTCTTTGCGTGACTAGATAAACTAGCGGGCAAATTATTGAAAGTTTTCTGTAGAATGTAACAAAATATATTATTAAATGTACTTTAGAAATTTTTTAAGCAACGTTATACACTCTTTTATTATGACGGATGTATATTGCGCATGTAACTGTGAAAACTATCTATGAGACCGGTTTGAAATCGAATTTTCGATTACACATCGAATGTGTGCGCTACCTGTTACTATTTTGTAGTGTGACAGGCGGCAAACGCAAATTAAACGAGTGTTTAATTTTACTGTCTGGTCATTGACGTTTTTACTGCCATATGCTAGTGTATCCAGGATCTAATTCAAGCTAGGTAAATTTCTACAACTCTCAGCCGAAGGTCCTTGCAGAGAGCTTGTAAAATGCGTGCATTAACACTCCTGTGGTCGCGCTTTAGAAGATAATAAGATAATAGATAGGAATAACAAGACTCCGTTCCTCGTAAATTCGATTCTTATCGATCGACGCGGACACAACTTTCGATAATCAACGCGAATCTATTTAAATCAAATAACTTATTGTTACGTAAAAGAAAATGTCACGCGCAGCGTTCTAGTTTAGTCTTTCAAAAAGTGTGTTTTTAAAATATCTGAAATTGTTTTCCGAGTTAAAAAACCTCTTGTATAAAACTATTTTTTTTATGAAATACAAAGAGAGGGAAAAGATATTGTAATTAAAAAATTTAATAATCTGCATGATAAGATTCGAAAAAGTAAAAAACAATTAAGAATGAATATGAGTGATAAAACTTTGTTCGTATTCGAGAACTTATGGACAGTAGAATATCTCGTGCTCTCTGGTGCGCTACCGTTTGCACTAAGATCGCGTCGGCTTATCGCGCCGTCTAATCCTCTCGTTTGAAAGCCCGGCAAGACGATAATGAAAAGAGCAGGAGTGCGCGCGTGAAGCGGTGTAATCGGTGCTACACAGTGTTGGTTGCTGCGCGAGAGCGCAACTGAAACGTTAATATCGTAACACACAAATTGTATACGTATATTGCTACACGCGTGCGCAGTGAGACTCGGTGTCTTTTATTGCCCTCACTAAAACTGACATTCGCACGCATTCGTTTCACCGACGCGGTAATGAGGAACGTAGTTGGAACTATTACGCGATGACGTGTAAATAGTAGCCGGTGTACAATGCTCGGCGGAAAGCGGTTCGTGTTGGTTTTATCTCCTTCGACGAGGAAGGGACGCATACCTATATATATATATACTTATTGCAGCGACAGACGGCCAAGATACGTAGAAGGGTAAGCGCAATTCGCAGGCGAGTTGTACGTACTAACATGCGGTTATGCGTACAACCTATTGTATCTCAGCGAGCGATATAAATCGCGGATGAAAAATCGCCTTGACAAAGGATTACGGCGCAAAGTGTCGCGATACGCAAAGGGAAAAATCGCTGAGACAAAGAAGTGCGCGACAATATCGCGCGCGATAACGGCTGGCAAGGCTTGATATGTCTTATTAGTCAGTGGAATTAATCATCTTGGACTTAAGTATAGTAACAGCAGTGGCGACATTTTTCCACAGCAGCTGTCACTTTTATCTTTTATACAGGCCGTATAGGTACATAGCGATCGTTTGCGCTTTGCTCTTCGCTCGTACGCACAATCTTTATTATTCGCGTTATTATTCGCAAAGAAGAGAAATGTCTTAATTCTTATATTGCTGTAGCATTCAAAAAGATATACAACTTATTATATATTTAAATATTGTGAGAGAGAGAAAGAGAAAAAGAGAGACCTGATACCTTGCAATTTTTAATATAAGTTTAATTTTGTTTGGAGACTGACTGGGACTACATGAGAACGTGATATTGAACGGTAGCCGTCAGCGTGCAATCCTATTAGCCCGCATTGTATGCTAATGAGCGCTTGTCGCCTGTGATCCGTACTTATATATATCGCGTTATATCGTCGACAGCGATTCTCAGCGAATCGCGCTTTTCCGTCGCGATAATTTATCTCTTTATCACCGTCTCGTCGCGTGTTCGTTGGCATTTTCTCGAACTCACGAGACGATATTCTCATATCCGAGAACAATGATCTCGTCAACATTTTATTACAACGAAAACTAATTAATTAAAATGAATTTAAAATGTATAATTACACGTTGCGCATTGAAAAAAGTTTCTTATTTTCAACGGGAATGAGAACTGTGTTGTTAAGCGGTTACGGAGTACAGTCGATTTAACGCCCTAATACATTTTGTGTTGATGGGTGAAAAAAAGTTCTGGTAGGAGAAATTCACGCGTTCAAAGGGTTACATAAAATTACTTGTGGCTTTAGTGTGAAGTTCACGCGGTAAGCTCGAAAAAAGCAAGGGGAAGCGATAAAATAAAAGGGTTCGTCATCATACGACACGCATCATCATACCACGCATCATACCACAGTTGAGGAACAACTAGTCTAATTTTAATCTCCCTTGCATATGTTTCGATTTTAAACTGTACTGTGTATCGGTCGCTACTTAAAAGTTTTACGATACTAGAATAGATACCTGTAGAACATTACGATAGTGAACGCGTTACAACAGATAGAGAAACAAAACTATTTTTCAGAATATTCAAATATTTTATGCGTCATTCATTAGCCAATAAATAACATGGATATTACAGAACCATTACAACAATAATTTGGCAGTCCTGTTTCAGTTATTGTTATGTATAATGTTTGATGTACGCAATTTTAAACAGTCCTAAAGCATAGTTGGAACATAATATACGGCCGATGAAGGCAAACTGTGATTTAATGGGCGTGTAAATTTTTTATGCGCCATTAAAATGATCATGAAAATAGTCGCACACATATGCACACACGCATACGTGTATGATACACGCGTACCTTTTGCGAAGAACAGTGGAAGAGGAAGCTTCTTAGGAAATGGCGAAATAAATGCTTTAACGCAATGAATTTTTCTGCGGGCGGCTGAAACGAAGTGTAATTAAGGTTATGACTGTTGTTGGTGGTTATCCAACTGTGGCTCATCTCAGAACCGCCAGCTAGGCCTCACAAATACGGCTTCATGCAGATGTACGTGCGATCTGTGCAACACACGCACATACATCGACTTACATAAGCGCTCGATACGCTCTACGAAAACGGTGAATTAGATATCAACAATTAACCGAGTGAAAGTAACGTAAACCATCAGATATATAACTGAGAGGTTCGATTCACATTGCGGCGAATAATTATCGTCTGTAACGTTTAATATTCTTATAATTCAAAGTATAATTTTATTACGTCAACGTTATGCAAACCAGAACGCAAAAGTTTTCCGTTTTTGTCTCTTTTGACACAAACATTTGCACAAAGTTGAACAATTTATTGACAGATTTAATCATATTTAATATTTAGTTATTCTTAATTTTAGCTACATTCATAATATTAATTTACTCGTTACGACTACGTCACATTTAATAGAAATATTAATTCATTTAACGACTTTCAGATAAAGAAACATTTAAGATTGAATAAATATAAACTGGATACACATTAAATGCGTTAAAAAAAATAACTAAATGAATGAGATATTGTCAACACTCGATGCTGTCATCGGTGTACAACAAATCTTGACACCATCACCAATGGATTAATGTGATAAATTTTCTACAGCGGTAGCTAAATTATGTTCGACACACAGAAACACAAAGATCGCGCGGTGAGAGAGTCGGCGCGTGTATAACATCGAGAAATCCCATCTCGAGGACGGGATCAGGGATCAGGGTCTAGGCGTCGTCAACGCGGCTGGCGGCCGAGATACGAGCAGTGCCCGCGTCGACATAATTATGCTACGCGCCGTCAGGTAGATGAAGCCGATACAGACGCGGGGACCGTTTAAGCGCCTCCGAGAGCATAAATAATCCTATTAAACGTGTCACTAGCTATGTCAACAATCTGACAGGCAGCAAACCTACCTCGGCTGTCGTGCTACCGATCGTATAGTAACACTGGTTAGAGTTAGGTGCACACGCGGATATACACGTTTACACGTGGCTCGGACGTACGAGTCAATGTTGGAGAAGCTGCGGAAATAATTTCATCAACAACGAGAACGATGCTGCAACAAGTACACACAACATTACGCAACGCTCGGTACTTCTGTAACGTATGCTTCTTATTATTCAATTGCGTGTATATTTATCGCTTGTCGCGCGATAAAGTTCACGCTATGCGTGCATGAAAGTGACACAGAAAGAAAAAAACAGAGAGAAACAGAGAGAGACCAGATTAGGACCGATGGTATTTCGAGTGGCGGTCAATCTCTCGCTAGGAATTGAAAACGTTCGTTTGCAGTTAAGAGTCATACGGCTCGCCACCTGTTTGTCCGCTCAACTATTCCGCAAGCCACTTCACGACTTTGCCGACTCGATGTGTGAGTAAATAAGGTATACGCGACGTGGAACACGACGCGCGCAACTCGAGTATCGTCGAGGAGGGCCGGACGTCATGTGCAAGGTGTCACTGAGTGGATTTTTAGCTTTGTCTCGAGATTATTTGAGCTATTTGCAGTCAACGTTTCTTTAACAGGCGCGGTGAAATATTAATGATCTAAAACTATGTACTACTTTATAAAACCAGTAAATTTTAACGGAGCAGATAAAACGGAGCAAGATCTATTCAACTTCATTAAATAGAAGATCTATTCAACAAGATCTATTCAACTTCATTAAATGTCGTAAAGATTTGAATAATTGTATATGCGCCACATAAATTTAAAAAACTAGCAAACGGTTCATAATTTTTTGCAGATCTAATCCAAGAAAAAAAACACGTTTTAGTGTCATACGTTGGTTATCAACTTTATGCATATACATATTGACGTTTGTTAGGCTTACATCATGACTTCCGTACGTTTTCTATTTCTTGTTCTCTTCTTCCTCTCGACAAATAAGTAGATATTAATAGTCTGTGATATTGTGTAACGTGCGTTTGATTATCAGTTAAATATTATTTCTATGCACATAATCGCGAATTTTCTTTGCAAAAATAGCTTCGAATTTTTTTTCAAGGCGACAATTTATTTAATTACATAGATATCATTTGTATCTTGTCAGAAGATGAGACTCGAGAGAACAAACGAACGTTTTCTTAGGAGTTATTGAAAGCGTGAAGCTTGACAAGCAATGACGATGAAAACGACGAAGGGTGCGCGTCGTTCGTAAGTTGCATTCCTACGCGACGAACACAAACGGGGGAGGATGAACGTATACTCGATACCGATGGGTTAGTAACTTTGTCCAAGTACGGAAGCTCCACCAGAGCCCGCAATAGAATCAAGAAACTCGGATTTGCATAATTCTAAATAGTCAAGGGTTAATAAATCTACGGTGAAAACGATAAAACAGAAGATACTTCAAAGAAATATGTCAGATGTATCCTGAAATATTCCTTTGGTAATTGTGACAAAAGATCTAGTGTTGTTACTTTCGGAAACTGTTTGAAGAAAACTATATCGAGAAATGTTTTTTCAGAAGATATTTTTTATCACATAATTTTTATACGTTGAATATAGTCTTACAACTTTGTTAAAATCCATTCAATAGATTAATATGATTTTATGTAAATGAAATAAAGCTAATAAAGCAATAAAATAAAATGTTTGCGCATTTGCGTCATCTTGTTTATCATGACGACAGTCTTATTAATTTTTATAGATATGTATAATCAAACGAGAAACGTAATTTCCAATTTGCGTTTGTCTTAATATTCTGTTATATATTTGCGTAATTGTTTTATTATATATTACTTACCAAAACAGCATTTTTTTATTGTTCTGAAGATTGTTGCGCCTGGTTTTGTTTAATCCAGATTGGCGCCTATCACAGAATTTTCCACTTTTACGTAATCTTCACAAAGTCTTGCGCACGCACTCCGAAACGGAAATCACTCGATCGCAGCGAGTCCGAGAATCCTCCCTGAATGTCACGCGAGGCACAATAAACACGATTGTCACAAACAGTGCGTTGTTCACTCGCGGTCGACCGACGACGCGTTAGTCCGAAAACATCACGACTTTATGTTTAACTTCTCGTCTTGGACGAGACACAAAAAACATCGTATTCCGAACAACTTGTCAAACTCTATTGAAAATGTCGTAATAACTATAACTTCACGTTTTTTCGCAGACCGTTCAAAAAGTTTCAAACGTACCGGCAGGTGGCGTTTTGATGAGCGCAGCATGCGTGCGCTTTTCCTATTTTTTTGTTTTGTTTTTTGTTCTCAAATGTAACGTCAAAGCATCTCTCACTGCAAAACAAAAACACACTTAACACATTCAATATTGCTTGTTTGCGCCTAGAGTCACTTTCCTGCTGTGCGACATGCAGCTTGTGTCGTTGATCTACGGCGAATCGCATGCGGTCCACTTCGACATTTTCACGACGAACACAATCCGTACTTCGCAAACGATATCATCGGTATCTCAGTAAAGGCATCGCGAGACTGTTCCGTACGATGATGCCCGTCACCTCTGTGGCAACGTTCACGTCGATGTGGTCGACAGTACGACTGGTTGCCGACGGATCATCTCGTCGAGAATGATTCGACGCGCCGGCGAACACTCGAGTGCAGAACGTTGTTTATCGCGAGCTGCCGGCACGACGGCATGGCGGAACACGCGCACATATGCAACACCAGGAAACGTCCTCTGATTGTCGTCGGTGCGACCGTACTGCCTCGGTGAAGCACGAGGAAACACGACGGGTGGGCGACGAACAGCGATGCGCGACGACGTGCAACGACGAGACGCGAACGAGAAACGACAACACGCGGACGGAGTCGCTGGTGGCCGACTGCCTCCGACGGACGGGCGGGCGTGCTCGTCCGGTCGACTCCGCGAACGATCAGCTGATCGCCACGCGCGCTGCTATGGTAACCAACGTCAGCGGTCGGTTACTCCACCAACAAGATTGCACATAGGAGTCATTTCGGAAGCCTCGCTGTTTTGCGCACAATGCGTCGCGAGTTAGTGTTGAGCAGCAGTCTCGTGCATGCGCAGGCACGTGGGCACGCGCGTTGCGCGCTGGATGTCCATCAAAATCTTGCTATGAAAGATAGCACGCGAAATACAGATTTCTCAGATAATTTGTTTCCTTTTTTTTTTCTTTGCTCCTTAAAGCAAGGTAGGTCACGTAATAGAGCAAGTAGAGGAAGGTGCGTGAGAAAAAACAAAGATATAGAAAAAGGCACGAGGGCAGACTGAGAAAGAGAGTGATAAAAAGAGAAAGGTCAGAGAAACGATGATGTTTGTAGACTGACCTAAGCACGACTCGTCACACGTGACTTGAACGGCGAGCGACGGTCGAGTGTGACAGAAAGGAAAATCACGAGGCAAGCGTAGTGGTGGCGCGAGCGACAACGTACGCCATCCGCTCGTGTCGGCAGCCGGGCGTGCACTGCCTTCTCGAGTCGTCGGTTGGTTCTCCATCCTCGACTCGAGGCAGGCTGGCTATGTGGCTGGCTGGCTCTGATCGTTTGTTCGCGCGCTCGCGATCTCCGCGTGCAGACCGAAGTCTGGTAGCTCGCACATATCGCGCGAGTCGCTATGATGAGTCGGCTCGATATAATACTTTTACATTTAAAAAACTTAGCAATTACTTAAAACATACCTATTGAGAAATCAGTCGCTTTTCTAAAACAATAGGCCTGATTAAATCTTTTTTTTACTGTCGAAAATTTATGAAAAACAAAAACAAAAACAAAAACTGAATTATAGAGTTAGCTAAAATTTCGTTTTAAAGTTGCCATCAAAGTATAGTATGATATATTTCTCGTAGAAAGTAAGAATGATTGTTCGAAGTAACGCGAGGTCTTAAGCAGAGAGAATCGTCGATCGCGAAACAGAGAATCTTGCCAAGAAATGGCTGCGGGCCGCGGATGTAGGTGTTGCTATTCGAGTATTTCAAAGTAGGATCAATCCGGCACTTTTTTCTGTGCGCTGTGTGACCGAGATGTAGACAAATCATCGGCCACGCCTTTGAGAATCAGGCGTCACGCCGTTGCCAAGCTGAAGACAAAGACGCCCACGTGCGAATTGTATCTTTCTCTCAATCCAAAAAATTCTCTAAGAAACTTATCTTCGATAATTACCGTTCTGAGAAAATAGAAGTATGACCGACTCCGATGTATTCCTCCGTTCCTCTCGTATTCTCTTGCGCGAGATGAGAAGTATTACTCATCACGCGGCCTAAATTCTTACCTTTTTGTTCGCAGGAAAATGCATCAGACAATTCCCTATGAGTATTACGTCTTACTTCGCATTATTATTAAATTTTTATTACACTATCAGTGTTTTACTTATTTTTTGTTACTTGCACCTGTTTATTTTATTGTGCTCTTCTTTTTCTAGTAATATATATTTTATTATTATTTAAAACGCAACGAGTGAAAAAACTACTTTATTGTTAATTGAAAAATAGTTAGGTTTTTATATAACTTAATACGTTCGATGTTTAAATGTCACTATCATAGTAGTTATTTACTTACTCAATTCTCCGCGTAAACTTTTCCGTGTACTTTTTTAAAATTCGATCAACTTGTAACATATAATTATAACTACAGTGCATCATGCTATCTAGTGGCGGAGTGACAAAATAGCACGAAATACCAAGAAAGATGTCGGTAAATTAGTTTGAAGTTGATTTTGATACCAGCTCTATTGATACTTATAAATAACTAATCCAGGCTGCCTGAATAACAACTGAAATATGTCTAATTCCAGACGTCTTTTATGTAAAGAAGCAAAGAGAAGACTGAGAGAGCAGCCACGGCTCCAATTTAGTTGTTATTATTTTACCGCTCTGTTTGCTAGCGTCAGTAGCGCTATGTCCACATGCGCATTGGCACCTACGTAGTCATGTCCAGGTTTGTCGGTAAATAAGCTTACGTCGGTACATTGCTCGAGCTCTACAGTAGTCTTGTGTCCTGATAATTTTTAAATCGATATTGTGAAAGGAGATAACACCTTTTCATTAAAGTCAAAAGCAGAAATATACAAAACAACAATGTTTTATTGGAAACAACATACAATCACGTACCACATATTTTCCTTATAAGATCTTATCGTTCGCGCGTCCCGCCAAGACGTACACGTTACAAATAAATACAAATGCTTGAAGTTCCGTGGAGCAAGTCTGTTTGTCACGTTCGAGTATCACTCTCGTCCTTTCACCTGCGCCGCGGAATTCACGAACGTCTTTTGTTTTTCCGTTTTGAATTAAAATTTTGTATTTCGTTATCATTAAGCGCCCACTTTTGTTTTTACACTCTCTCTTGAGTTGAGAAACATAAAGACAATCCGAATTTCAAGAAAGACAAACGGAAATAAAGACAGAAAGAAAAAAGAAACTCTTGATTACGAGAATTCTGATCGCGAGGTTTTTTCCCTCCAAGCCGCGCTTACGCTAAAGGGCTAATCCTAAGGAATTTTTTAACCCTAGTCCTCGACGACGAAGACGGAAAACGAGGACGAGATGATTCGTCGAGCGGAGAACTCCATTTTATGTACAAGTACGAATACGATATACATACACGAGTTCATGTATTTGTATTATACACACACTCATATGATATCTTTAATAGTGATGTCACAGCAATCTTTTTCAATGGTACGAAACGGCACGCAGGGTTAGAATTATTATTTTATAGTGTGTAAAAAAACGGTAGCCATAACTATTTCGACGCAACGATCGTATTGACATGATTATGTCGTCATTGAATCTTTCATTGACTCGCGCGAGTACACTTTTTTTTAAATACAATATTACTGCATATTAAATAAAAATTTAAAGTTGTACACCAAACTATATAATTTAATTAACATTGCTTCTAAAGAATTTCCTTCTCAGTAATAACAAAATTAACTATAATTAACTATACTTTAAAAAACCCATTTTAATTGTCCACATGTTTAATTAACTGTTGAAATAAAATAATTGTTTGGATCATATTGCTAAAACCTGGCGTTTGTTATTCGTTGTATCGATCCTCGCGCAATGCAACGTAAGTTCATGATTATTTTTCATGCAAAATAACAAAAACAACGATGATAGGTGTTTTTTTAAATATATTTTTTATATATAGGACTATATTATTTATTATACTTATCCGATTAGATCAATGTTTTTCCAAGAGATAAAAATTTTTCGCTTAATAACATTTACACTGACACAGTTTTTATAGTTTTGATCAAACAACTAACTAATTATAATTGATATGATTTTTAATATGTACAAAATTCTAAGAACTACAAATTTCATATTTAAAAAGAGATTTTTGTAAACTCTTTTAAACCTTTTAATCTTTCGTAAATTGTGATCGAAAAAGTTACGGCTATCGATAGAAGAAAGTTTGAAAGGCGAGGGATTTGAGTTCGACGAAGATTATGAAAGAGGATGTCATCATCTACGCTTGGTTTGGTAAAATTCAGCATACATCTAACAGTTACAAATATAAGGAGCCGCAGCGACTACTATATGGAAAATTATTAAGGCCGCTATTTCGTGCGTGCGCACAGTGATTTTTTCGGGTTTTCGATAATCTTTCTGATTCATGAATCGTTGTCGATGACAGATTTCATGTGATATTACAATTCATTCTATTACGTCGTCATATTGCGTATAGTATAACAGAATTTTACAATAACTAATTCATATGATATAACATATAAACTATTTTCAAAATCTTTCAGCATAAAAAAATTAATAAATAAAAAACTGGTAAATATCAAATCGTTACTGCTATCTGCTTTTTTGTTCATATATTTCTTTCATTTAACTTGTTTTTTAGTGACATAAAATTGTGTATAGTGCAAGCAACATAAGGTTTTGCATACATAAATATCAATTTTCATCACTCTTATAATTTTTGATTATAATTCACGAGATGTAGCAGAGAAGAGACTTGTGATAAACGTGAAGTGATTCATCTTAGTCGTTCTCTATTTCTTTCTTACGGTGCATCGCCGTGTCACCTTATCCCAATGAGAGTCAGTTAACAGTTAGGCAGTGTCTGTACATAATGTACGTTCCCTCCATGAATGAGTGACTGCTTTAACATCACATTCGACAATATAAAGACGCATGTATATATATTTTACATATAATTACATGGAAATTAATTAATAAACTCGTAACGCACGGCGACGTTAACGTTTAATTAGACGATCAGTTACACTCCAATTCAAATTCATTGGGCGATATTGAAACAAGCGACAAAGAACGTATATGCAACAATTTCGTTATTAAATTAAATTTTCACAATTTCTTACATATTTAATGTAGTCCTTATGTATTCTCGTGTTCCACTAACACTTAGTGACGATTAAACAATGAATAAAAAATCGTACGATGATTATTTCATCTCATTTTAATCTTATCAGCTAATTAAAAGTAATGGATCAGTAATTGTTGCGCTGACGCAAATAACAGCATCACGCGATAGCGCGCTTGATTAAGGTGACTATTGTCGACATAATATACCCGAAAAGCTTTTTCTCCGCGATGTAACGGACAATTCGCAAGCCGTGTGCGCACATCTACGACGGAGAAGGAAATGGACACTTTGCATTCGCAGGATACGATCGCTCAAGTGAATTAACATAATCGGGGGGGAGAAGAGCATAAGCTTACGCGAGAGCATACACGCACGTAGTGAAGATTTATAACAGTAGAGACGACTTCTCTGCCAGACGAAAAAGAGCTGCGCGTGTATGAAAAGCTCTCGTCTGTATGTATGTAGTAGCATACAAATGTACTTCGAGATTTGTGTGTAGAGATCTAAGATTCTCGTCATATGTTTTCGCATTCCACTCAAGTTCGTGAGAGGATTGGAACTTTATTCCATACGCTTATACGCGAGCCTCCGACGAAAGAATACAAACTCACACGCGGAAAAAGCTTGATGTGTCAGGTCTTAAAGATCTTACGTTTAAAAGCTTAATTAGGATTATGTGACGTAATAGATTGGAGCTGGCAGTATTGGTGTACTCAACAACTCAACTACTGGAGAACTCAAAAGTATTCCACATATTTCTGTCTGTAATTTACTAAGCGGTTCAAACATACCATCCGCATATTTCTCTTTGCTTTTTTCTCTGATTCTATATATAAAGTCTTGTAAAAACATGTAATAGTTCTGACAAAATATATTATTATTTACCAACAATTCTAGAAATATCTTCTTTCAGCGCTTTAAAAGTAAAGAAAATAAAAAAGATGATAATATTCCAATTATTAAATGTTTATTAAAAACAAAAAAAAATAATTAAAATAATTGAGGAACAAATATTACGTTAAAAAATACTTGTGCGTATTTAAATATCTGCTATCAATTATTAGAATGTCCGAAAACAGAAAAACTCCAGCGACTCTGCCGGCTCCAGTATCACGACGCACTCAAACGCATCTATGCCGATACACATTTTGAAGGTACTTATCTTGCATTCGAAACTTAACAACATTTCTTCTTATCTTTAACAACAACAGTAACAACATATTTTCTTCTGATAGTAATGTATTTTCTCTTAAAACTCTTCGGATGTGACAAGAAGATTCGTCTCAAAACTCACTCATGCACACATATCGCACGATAATTAGTATGGATAATCGATGAGTTTTCAAGAGAAATTGTAATGAGAAGCGGAATTGTTCGTGAGTGTCCCGATTTTTGTGCAGACCATCATGCTCCAAGTTTCATTTTTCCGTGTACAATTCGACGTGCATTGCAAGCCTAGAAAATATCATTTATAAAAAATAGCAGAAAGCAAATTTTAACTGAAAAAATTATTTATATTATTATATAGGTGTCGCATGTAGAAAAATATCTTCAATCTTCTAACAAATATAAAGTAATTAGTAAACTTTTGTAACCTTGTCGCACACATAATGATGTGGTACATATTCTTATTACATTATAAAAATTTATTCTTCCTTTACGACCTGCAATGCACTTTATAGTTCATACGAATCAATGCAATTATATGTACAGCAATGTAAGTTTTAAAATATTAATACCTAGTTCTCTCTGATGCACCCGTAAAGCTCGACTTCACTCGAGGAGGTTTGTTCGTTATCTCGAGTTATCGTCATCTGTTGCGAATTGCCAGGACGTCAAATCTAAAATGACGACGTTTTGTCTGTTCTCAAGAATATTAAACATTTGTACGTTATCCAAAAATTTTATTATATTTGAAATGCACATATATCTGTACGAATAATATGTACTTTATGTTATTGATTAATCACTGCGTGTTCAACATAAAATTTTTCCGCAATTTTAGGCACCGGTCATAATTGTAAATAGAAAAAACATTTCACATTCACACCAAATTCTGTGTGTTGGATCTTTTTGATTTACAACGTTTGTGTTGCTTTTTTATCTGTATTTTTCTTTAATTAAAATTTTAAGTTTACAATCTCCTTATTTTTTTTTCTTCCGATTTTGCATAAATCAAGTCCTGACACTCCGCGATACGCGCATTGTGCCTCAATTTACCCCCCTCCTCTCTCATATATATTTAAATATTACTTTGTGTTTGAGCATATTATATTCTCAAAGTAAATTTTTCTTTAGAATATTTCATTGTATCTTAACTATATTAAATACATATACGTCATATACTATATTTATATATATATAGTTATATATATATATAGTGACTCATTTATACTAATTTTATCCAACATACATGCTTATGGGAATCATGTAATATCTCATAAGATACACATTGACAATTTTCCACCAAGATATCGACTAACTTTTTGAGGTTTTGGATTTTTCCGCAACGCATCACCATAGGTATTCGATTTTTAAATATCCTTAGTTTTCGAAAACTGGCATAAATTTGTAAAAAGTTTAACGTGTTTATTTTAAAAGGTTTAGAATTTCATAACTATCTATTGCATTTTCTGTTGTGCCTGAAAGCACGTGCTATCTTTCTGCGAGTTGCCTTGGTTCCATCTGTCACATAAGTTTTTTATTAAAATCTTTCCTTACACTGATAGTTCTTCCAAATATTTGTGAGTTCTAAACTAAACACAAGACACATATAACAATTTACACAAACATTTGTATTGTGTACAAATGTTATAAAATGAGTAAATACTTATATAAAAAATGATAAACTAACAATAATATAAAACATAAAACGAAACATTTAAAAAAATTGATTAAAAGTATCTTTTTTAAAACACTTTTGGCAGTGAAACAGGTAGTCAAAAATAGTCAAAATATATATTAAATAGAAATATAAAAAAATATAGACAAAATATTAAGAAAAATCTTGATAAAATAAATAAAAGTTTCTCATGGATGTGCCCTAATTGCACGTGGTTGCTTTTGCGGAAATTCCATTTAAAAATACCCGTATAGAATATAATACTTATTTTTCATTTTCTTAGAAATGTTTTTTCTACTAATGATCGACTTGTAATTATGATAATGCATGAAACTTTGGCAGAAAAAAAATTTATTGAGAATTGCCTCGATGAGATAATTGTATCTCGAAGTATTTCAAAAAGATTTTAACTTTTAATTTGCTTTTATCGAATTAGGGCATCAATCATACTTCAAGACACCTAGTCGATTATTACTCCAGGATCTATAATTGCGAGCCATATACAGTACGCGACAACAAATTGTTTCTATTTTGAGAAAAAAGATAATTCTCCTTTCTCTTTTGCGAAATCAATTCATCGCCGCATACTGTACAGACAATGTTAGGCACAGGTTGAAATTTCGAAAAAAAAAAATCTTTTTCTTTTGCACAACTATACAAAGCGTGCGCTTCGTTATCGACAACACGATATCTGATCGTCGATTATGTGTTAAAATCAAATTCAAAGAGAATTGGTACGCTAATAAGTGTCTTCTCGAGCATCATACAGATTTTAGCAGTTCTTGCAATGGTTTTTGAAAAACAGTTTTTTTTCACAGTAATCAATATGGGAATATAAGAGATAACTTCTTTTTCGAGTATCACTTATAATTCAAAAGACATAAAAGATATATTTCTCGGGAGTGTGACACACATCTTCAAAACAAATGCACTTCCTCGTTATCAGAAACATCTTCGAGTAGTTTCTTGACTCTCGATCGTTGACAGATCACACGGATGTTCTTTTTTCTGTCGCCGTCATGCAATCGCGCGCGCTACGACATTCTCCAAAGATCGATATCAGCAAATCAGCCGAACGAGAGGTTGACGTAGATGGCGTAGATGACGGGGCTCGTTGTTCGAGGCAGGAGCAACAGGAGACGCGATTTCTAGATTTCGCGTCGTTTTACTGGAGTCTTCAAGGGGCCAGTCAGTACGTCCCAGGGCGCTTCCGCTTCCGGCGTTCCACGACTGGGCGACTGAAGCCGATCCTTTTACGATCACAGAACTGTTTCCATTTCGGCGATTTCCGTCCTGGTTGTGTCCTCATCCGGGATCCTATAAAAGACATCGTAAAACGCTTTTGAACTAATTCGAGATATTTCCGAGTGACATAGCAAACAAATCGCGTGATAGAAGACTAACGATAAAAAGGCAACACATATGACGCAAAATAATTTTAAATAAAGCGAAATCTTTGTACTTACAATCTTTATGTTAAAGTAACATACGGAAATTGCGCATAAAATTAAATATATGTTACTTGTGAACATTTAATTTAGTATACTTCCTTTGTTTTCGGAAAATTGCATATATAGGTATAAATAAATTTATGATTATATAATATAATATGATATTAACAAAAGTATGTTAAAATTTTTTTATTTTTATCTCTTCAAACTACTTTATATTCAAATTAAAAATTAAAAAAACTTGTTTGTTCTCTCAATATCGCGTTCTTTATCATTCTCACCTGTAAATCTCTGTGGGTAAAAACGTTTCGGCGTATTCATTGCTGACCACATGGTTCCTGCTCATGTCTCTCGGACGAGCAACCTCAACAGCATCAATGTACCTAAATATAAAATATCGGGAATTATATCATCGCCATCATAATGTCACGAAAGTTGTTTCCTACACGTAAATTAAATATTCGATCATGCTCTCCGTCTTTCTCTCTCATCGTCTCTCACGATCCCTTCTCAATATTCCCACATCCCGAGAATTAATTTTCTCCGCGCGTCATCGTCGTCTCGCTGTCGTCGTCATCATCATAGGTAATTAATCGATTATTCGCCACCACAAGCCACCGCAGGTAATTATCTATGATGTGCACCGTAGGCGATGCGCCTAGATTGCCCAGCGATTTCCTTCATAAACTCGCACATGCCATGCTCTCGAGCATTCCATTTAAAATAAAAAGTCCGTGATAATAAGAACGAACGATACGAAAGTATGTGCGAAACGACAGATATTTAATGCTTGTAACTCTTATATGCAGACGATCTACTGATCTACAGAAGCAAAGCAGCTATACTCTACTAGTTTGTAAATCTACTAGTCCCTGTTATTCTTCCTAATTGGTCTCTCTAGGCGAGGCCTGCCCCTCGATGCGTTTCTTGGCGTTTCTTTTGTTTCTTCCCACGTTTTCTTTATTCTTTATTATCGAACTCGGAATGAAAAGAAAGAAAGAAACAGAAGTCACGCAAGTTTTACAAAATAACAGAGCCTCGCGGAGAATCACGTGATTCATGTTGAAATGTCAATGATAAAGCGGAGTGATCTTTCTACACCGATTATAGAGTGACGTAGGAACGGTAGTAAATTGTGTCAAATGCGTGTAATTAACGTAATTATGTATAGTTTGTGCTCTAAACACTTTATGTAAAAATACTCTTCCCTTATAGCTTCCCTTAAAAAGCAATGCACTGGTAACGCAATATATCTTACGAGAGAGGAGCTTCTGATTGGTTGAAAAAATAACAGTTTATAGGCATGATAGCAAGAAGTAGCAATAGAACAGCATATATTGAAGAATGATTTTATGTATCTGTGTCAAGTGTGCGTATGTTGTTGTCAATCATAAAAAAGTTTTTTGAGAATTCTAAATATATATAGTAAAAATATAGCAAAAAATTATTATGTCGAGAATATCAGAGAAAAATATATTTTGATGATAGTTCCTACGTCACTGAACATTCTTACGTGTGAGTTGCGGACTTACGAATCGAAATATGGCGGTAGCAGATGCGGAACTTCCACCGCCAATGGTTCCGGTTGTAAATGGCGGTCCGAGCTTTGGAAGCATCTTTGCCACCAGCCGAGACTTCTGGTTTTCCTCCTTTAAAAAAGTCGACGTGGATATGTGCTAGGCTTCCTTCTCACCGTCGAACCACCAATTATCGCTTAACATGACCCAGATATGAACCCTTCCCCAGTTCGCCCGAGGCGACACATATAACACTCTTTCTTTCATTTAACGTGACAGACAGATTCATTTGTCACGAGAAAAATCAGAGCATTTCCCAATTATCTACGCAGTGAGCATGTGATGCCACAGACGGACAATAGAGAAGAAATCAAGTGCGTGTGCTAATAATCGATACATTATTAACATACGTACGTAAGCGTAAATATATACACGATGTATGTACATTTTATCAAAATTAATTAATATTGAATTGTAAAGACGTGCGTTCTCATACTAAGGTCTGCATGTGATATCTCTGTCATATATTATATATTTCTTTTTTGTTACGGAGAATATTTTTTTTGCAGTATATGCGTGTGTAAAAGATTATATAATAATATTAAAAATTTTATTCTAATTAACTATTTTATTAGATTAATATTTGTTATGTAAAAATATATATTAATACATCTAATAATGTAAAATGCATAAAGTCAGTTTCATGTGAATATACTATAGTATTTTTTAAATCCAATAATTCTCGTTTTTGATAACGATAATAGTTTTATATATTATTAGTATATGTAGATATATATGCCAACATACTATTATTTAATATTAGAGTATTATATACTTTATACATCATATTTCAAAAAAAGATTCTGTCTGGCAAAAAGATTTACGTACTTAAGCGTAATATAATTTGTATGAGATGTTAAAAAACACTAAAATATATCGATACACATTAGACTCCCTGTCGAAAACGCACACAGATTCTATATATTAGAAGGCAGGTGCATGCTGTATGCGAGCAAGACTCAAAGTGACTTTAGAAAGTAGGTTATTACTTAAGCTCGGTCTGCGAATCATATTCGCGTCCTTTGGAACGTACAGTTTTGGTGTTACTGTGACAATGATTGTCGCAGTGATTAAACTTTACCGCGGAGATTTGCATAAAAAACCGAGCATAAGTTTAAAAATTACAAAAGACAGGTGTAGAATAACTGTGCAACTGCATGCGTAGACTTTTATTACGGATCCACTTCCGCTTTGCAAAGTAACTTCCGAAGGAAAAACGTAGAGAAAGGTAAAAAGAGTAAAGAGACTGAAAAAAAGGCTTTCTAGAACAAAAAGCTTCCAATTTCGGGAATGAAACACAAGCGATAGCACTCTGCGGATAATATCATTTAAAAAGCATAATCCAGAAAGAAATAATAAAATGCATAATTCCGGCTGTTTTTCTAAATGTCGTCTTTTCCCATAATATTTCTACTCTATGACAATTAATCTTTTAATGTCGATTGCAATGTATTGACTATTGTTGACTGTTAACACATACGTATAAGTGTATTTATAAAAGTTAATATAGAGTTATTTAAAAAATATATTTTCTATTATGTTATTTCTAGTTCTGTTATTATTTTATATTATTTTAATAGAAATTTCATTTTGTTATAAAGTGCGAAAGTTTACTAGTTAGTACTATTACTAAACTTTTATAAACAAGACTTAAAATTAATATAGAAATTGATTTAGCTGTTATTGTACTGAAATTCGATAGACAAGTATTGCAGTTACATTACATACGTGCATTATTAATTTATTATACTTTCAATCGCATAGTGTGTGTATGCTCGAAATAAGAACAACATTTTTTACGTAGTAATGCATATTTATTTTGTCACCGTACTAGCACGCTTTAATTTTAGCGAACTCCGACATTAAAAGATTAAATCATAATCGGAAAACACCCCAATCTGTCGCGAGGATTATTCGAGGCAAATTTAAAGAATAAATTGCTTCGAAATTTGCGCGAATTCTTTTTCAATAAAACGGAATAAACTCAGACTCGATTAGAACGGAATTGGCTCAAGAGGGAATGACGCCTCATCGGATATTAAGCGATCGAGCACGAAGCTAATCGAATAGCGCGGCTGATCAGAGGACAATCCTCTGTCTTTGTATAAACCGTGCGATTCGGTCTGATCAAGTCGGTTCCTCGCTCGATCGCATTGCAAATACCCGAGGGCGCAGTCGAGTACTTTCCTAGCTTAATATGGAATTAGACGGTATTAGGACAAAGATGGAGCGTACTTGGTTTGAGTCGGCTTTATTCCGTGGGCTTCGAGATCTTTCTCTAGCTGCCGTATCCTGATCTTGGCCATGTCGAGCTCATACTTGACCTTCCACAAGCGGGTGTCACAGATCGGGTCCTTGCATCTGTGGTGCCTTAGGATATCCTGTGCCTCGTACACTGCGCCACGGAAGGTCAAGGACTTCCCTACGCTCTTTAAATCAGATTTATTTCGTGCGTGTTTATATTATCTACAAGTTTCTTTTTCGGTGCATTCTTATTTTTTATATGCGTAAAATTTGATTGTATGAGCGAACAGTTTATATTACTTTTGATAACAGCAAAATAAAAATGTGCATTTGAACTTTCCACAATGCTTGTAAATACTTTCAAAAAATATTTTTAGATTTTACAGTTATACTATATCTTTATATGATCTTTTTGTTTTGTGAACCACTGTTACTTCAAGAGCACACCATTAATTTATGTTTTGCAATAGTTTTTATTTACACAATAAACTTTGTTTATATAAAAGTATACACTCTCTGTTGTTATCAAAAAATGATTTCGAAAAATGATTCAATTTCTTAATAAAGAAGTACATTGTTAATATTCAAACATTTGTCATACCCTGTACATAATCTTAATAATAAAGATAAGAATGACCCAGTTCCAGAGATAGCGTAGGAAATTACAACGAGATTCTCGCGATATTAAAATCCGCGATGCTTACCAGGCTGAAAATAGCGCACGTGCCACCGTCGTCGCTTTTTGCCAGGTGCTGTCTGATATATTTAAAGTACACATGTTCCAGGAGCAGGAAGACCGCCGCCAGGAGAATACCCATCATCAACAAAAGAAACGCGCTCAAGAACTGCTCCAATGCGAGTGGATCGCTACTCTTTTGTACTTCTTTTCCGGGTTTACACGTTCCGGTCATCCAATATCTTCTCAATCGCTCGAGATCTCCTAAAAGTGATGAAATGACGTAGAGAAATACGATATAATGGATCCATCAAATAAAATTCATGGATCCACATATAATTTAAGCGTTGTAAAGAACTTTCAACTTCATACAGAAATATATTTTTTACGACGTTTAAATAGACTTGCGGAACATAAAAAGTACCGTTATCTCTATAATCCAATAGCCGTTTGTTGAACATTTGTAGATACTTTGAGTTTCTGGAGAACGCGAGACCGTATCCGGTCATAGCGTACCATGACCCGACCGTTAGCAATCGACAATCCTCGTCTTGCGCGACCAAATAATCCAGAACCGTGCCGTCATAAATGAAGGCATCCATTTCTCTGCAGAAATTATAATAGGATACTCTTATATTTCGGTTTTCCGTGAAAGATATTTTAATCGACATTAATTGGATTTTGAGACAAAATTAATGTTGCGCAACTTCGTTTTTTTATTTATATATTATAATACTGCAAAATTAAATATAAAATGCTTTATTTTGAGCGAGTGGAGATAGCTAAATTTTTATTATACCTATTTTTACTCAACTTTATTATGTTATCTGGTGGAAGTAATTTCACTCACACACAAACTTGAAAAACTAAAGAAGAATCTTGTTTTTACTTTAAAAAATTCATTACACACTAAATATGCGCGCTAATAATTCTAAATAAATCTTCCGGAAAAAAAAGAAATCAATAAATTAAAGAAGATGCTCAGTTACTCACCCAGTGATAACAGCTTCGATACCATCCGCCACGCTGCTCTTGTTGAAGGCTCTCATGTAAGAGTGCATCTCCTTGAAGTATTTTGCTAATGTGCTGTCCGTGTGACTCCATGGTATAGTGCCGAATTTGAACATGGGCTTGTGCGAAAACGGTTTAGCGAGTCTGTGATCGTCCACACCGCTGAACTCGTGAAACTCTTCCCGCGTGATCATAAAGGCAGCCAGATTGGCAGTGTAAATGGCGAGGAATACCACGGCGAATAATGCCCAAACGTTCGTCATAAATCTACGTAGATATTGTATCAAGTTTTCAAACAAATCTAACATATTTCGATCATAGGTTCGAGTAGATCGATAACATACGAGTTCCTTATATGATTAATAAAACGCATGCGATAAATCGATTATCTAATGATTGCGATCGTCAGGAAAAACCGAGTTTTCCAGTATGGATGATCACAAGGACTATCATGAGACCGAATCCTTGTTTACATTATAACAAACATGTTGTGTGTGACGATTATATTGTGAAATTTATGAATAAGAACTTGTAAAATAAAATCTTGATGTGCATTTAAAATTCCACGCAACACAATGCATGTTGTAAATGTAAACAAATCTAACTTGTGTTACTTTGAACAAATTAAATTCATTTAAGCGATTTACACAAATACAAATTTTAATTCGAAACGTATGTCACCAAAGTGCATAACTTGGATATGTCAGATAAATGTAAATTGCAATGAACGATTCATAAGCAGTCGGAGTAATTTACATTTTAAAACGGTTGTTGGGCGAACGCGGATGTTTGCTCAAGAACATTTTCCCCACATTTATGCACAACGACCGATCTCGGATGAGTAGGTGAAGAGGCGGAAAACTAATTTGTCGAGTTCTATCTCAGCCCGGTAATTAAAATTCGTCGGTGAAGCGACGTCTCTTGGTAAAGGGATCCTTTTCACTGACCTGGCTGTAAATCCTCTGGGAGAATCGATATGGACGGCAGCCTGAAATAATACGGCCCAGACCAGCCAGTACGTGCGACAAAAGGAAAACCGATGGTTCGTTGATGGATTTTTCTGCAGAAATAAAATAGACTTGAAATAGACGTCGCGTTATCCTAACAAAAGATATGTTTCAAGTACACCAGCATGAGCAAATCTTCAAACTACTTATGTGCAAACACATTTTGAAAAATTACATGAAAACAATATTGTATACTCGTTGCTTTTCTACTAAAAAATTTAACTTTAAAACAATATAGTTGTCGTAAAAACTTATTTGTTTCGATTTAAATAATGTCGTCTGAAGAGAATAAATAGTTCAAATAAAAAGTACAGTTGTTTAGAAAATGAGAATTATACGTAAATTGCGTGCAACAAATCATATTGCTACAGAGAAAGTATGGTGAATTGTAGTAATCTACATGAATGATAGATAATTTCACAAATTCTTACAAAATCTTTTCAGTAATTACAATTCATGTGTACATTTCGATTATATACAAGCAATAACTGCAAATATAAGATAAAAATGGAATTACAAGTTTTATAAAACACATATCTATATCTTTTTCATCTTTTATGATACATATTGAACCATGCAGTAACATTAAACAGCTATCTCATACATATTTTAAAAAGATTATGAGATACCATAACTGTGCATTAAAAGGTAAATGTGCAGGTAAAGTAGAAAACATATATAGTTGATAAAAAGCGAAATAAAAGATACCAGGTTTTGCGCAGCGCCTGAAGGGTTTACCTTCATGTCGAAACCGGAAGGTGATGCCCACTCAAAAAACAGTATCATTACTGTCGCTGCATGTATAGCGACAATACCCACCAACATCCACGATGCAGTGTCGAACGGTTCTGTAAATTGCATCATTAAATGTTATAATGGCGCATTTTATTTCAACAGTAGACGTCTAGTGTGTATTTTTACGTGACAATATATTTGCTTTTATAAACAATATATGTTAATATAATATTTTATGCATGTATTCACAAACTCTCGCAAGTATAAGTTCATCATTATTAATGCAAGAGGAAAATAAAATAACGTGATATATTTTGCGGAACATTATTAGTAATCTGAAAATGTATTTTCAGATTAAACTAACGATATTATGTAATCTGAAAATGTATTTTCTCACCTAAAAACGCGGTGGGTGAAATTATTCCTGTTCTTTTCGCTACAACAATGGCTATACCAGTTTCCATGTAAGGAATAGTAAAATCAACCACCGCTTCCCTTTCCGAATTGATCATTAAGGAAGTCATCACCATGTCGGTCTTCCGGTTGACCAGATCAGCTATAAGACCGTTCCATTTTCCATTCTGCGCACAATAACCGCACCATTTAAATAAGTCGGACACAGAGAATTTTATCATTTTTTAAATTTGATTAAAAAATCTAAATTTTATATATAACATCTCTTTTCTTTCCTCTCTCTCTCTCTCTCTCTCTCTGCAGACTTATAATTTCTGTGTAAAAAAATAGTTTATGACACACTAATAAAACTGAAAGTAATTTTGTATAGTTATATTTTTAAAGTGCGATATTAATGATTGTAATTTTATTATGTCCCGGAGAAATAAACATCTGAAGCGATGATGCGATGACGCGATTAGAACGAGCGATAAGCGGAAAATTATCCGTTTTTAGGCCACTGTCATTCAAGCGGGACATATATCTATATAATCGGAAACAACTTTTGTGCAGCGGAAATTAAACGTGTTGAATGCGTATTCATGCGTGCATTTCCATAATAATAGTCATCAGTAGTTGGGTCAACGAAAAGACCTTGCAGAAAGCTATTATCGTCACATGATTCGGGTTTTATATTATAGATATAGCGATTCTCTTCAAATCGATAAGCTTACCCCGGTAGTAGAAAGCTTTTTTATTATTTTTCACTCTCGCTTTTATCTCTTTCGGATATATTTTTTTTATAGTCAACAAATTTATCAAGTGTGAAAACTTGTGTGAAGCGATTACTCATGTCCGAGCGTTAGGTTTTGCTGGCGCAATACAGTTGCCTGCCAGAAACACGCGGAAGAAAAAAATTTTAAGTATTCCAAAGAAAAAGACAATCGCGATTGTGTAGATGCGGCAAATGTTGCGCGAGAATTTTCTTCCTGTTGCATTACAAGACACATTCATCTTCCGCGCGACGTAAGTAAACATCGCCTTTCATGAATTTCATCTTAGACTTACCTCCAAAGTACCCCACTTGCCATCCTCCACTCTTACAAGCTCGTAAGTGAAACCGATCTCCTCCGAAAACTTCTGCAGCAGATCGATGCAAAATCCGCTACAGCACTGATAAAAGCTTCCATTCTTCAGCGCCGATGCAATATCCAGTCTGCAACAAACCGAATCGTCGTAAATTGGAGAATTCATTTTACATCTGCGATATCCGCTCGTGTGTATACTCGTAAACAATAAAAGATTATTGAAATCGCGAGGAATATTTGCTGCCGAATACAAAGTTTATATACATATTATGTAACTTCGTGTTGCGTTTTAGAAGATGCAAAATAAATTGTTTTAGAAAAAGAGAGATGTAAAAAATAGATACGTAAAAAAATAAATATGATAATGAAAAGGTAAATCAACGTTAATATACTGTGACCTAAAATTACTATGTAATTAATTTGCTAGAAAGAACGTAGAGAAGAGCTCGTTTTTAACGTAATATCGCGCTGCTCTTATCTAAAAATTTCCATAGTGCGAGGTTCACAATGAAAGAAATTCTTCTTTAATTCTAGACCACATTCCCACTTTAAAACATAAAATATATTCAGTAAAGCCACAGCTGTGGCGTCATATTCTTGAAGAAGCAAAACATTCCTAAAGTTAGACTAATGCACTAATGAGATATCTTGGGAAAGTTTTCCATTTCAGTGTCCTGATTTTCCACCTCAAGAATTTTTGCATTTCGTTCTTCTGCGCGATCCTGCGCGGTCACCTCTTTTTATTTTTTTCCTCCGATATATAAGCAAGGTGCAATTAAATCTACCGCGACTGGCGACCCGCACCATTCGAGCCAGATGTCGTCGTGCCAAGAACTGACAGCCATTGTTGGACGTTCTTTGGAGAAAATCGCCCCTCTCGAAATGAAGTTCTTTCATACATCTGACATGCATAGCTAACAAGATTTGCTTTGAAAGTAACATTAAATTCTTTTGTGTACAAAGTCTAAGTCATAATTAATGTTACAAAAAGAGCGCAATGTTATTAAGCGATAGTACAAAGAATGTAAAAATAAGAGGCGAAGGACAAGCACATTAAGGCTAAATGGTTTGCAGTAACCTCTGTAGAACAAAATCTTTTGCACTGAGTTCAAAATTCATTTAAAGTAGTGAAAGCCTTTTTATATTTTAATAATTTCCTTAGTTTGTGTTATTGTTATATAAAACCAAATTGTAATCATACAAAATTCGTATATAATATTAATAAAATATGAAAATTAAATATACTTATTAAATACATAAATATTATATAATATGGAAAAAGTCTGTTAGCAAGATATTGATCGTATATTCCTCAATATTAAATTGTTTCAATTGGCAACAATAACTAATAGTTGTTTTAAACAGTTTTTTTAACGTATTTTATTTGCGGTCAAACAAATGTAACATTATCTTTATAATAGCCGATTAAAAGTTTTGCTACGTCAAGCCTCGAGCTTTAAAGATGCCAAGCTTCATTTAGCTTGATAGTCGGAAGTGAAATGAATTTAACTTTTGTTTCTTCTCTCTTCTTCATAGCATCTATCTAGTATAATCTAAAATATATACATATACATGTGTTGTATATACGTAATATGCAATTTATTAAAATTTTTTATAAACATTTAAAAAAAGAAAATGCATACACACGTTACTTACAAGAAGTTTGCATATAAATGCTCTATAGTTTTAATTATTAACAAGTTTGCAATATTATGTATTTTTATTTTTATTGATTATATCTGTAAAAGAGAAAACTATAATGGTGTCAACTGTTGATGTCGTGTTATCGAAAAAAAAACATGAAAAACTTTTTTTCAAAAAGAAGGAGAAACACCTGAAAAATATCTTTTTATCAATACCGGCACACATTCGGTAGATTTTTTTTATTATTTGTGATATCGATTACACGAGTTTTTTTACTGATGCGTTGATATGTACGCGACACACAAAAATATCGGATTTCAATATTTGTGACAAAATTCGGCATTTTGTACTATTGAATGCTTCTTTTTTATATTATGCTTCCGATGTTTTAAAAGAAACTAAAGGAAACATTTATATTTCCCTACAACGTATATGAATACACGTATATAAATAATTTGCGATATATATACGTATGTTTGTCTTTTTATAAATATATGTATCAAATATAATATTATTAAATTGAGTTGTTAGAACAAAAATTAGTTGTTAGAAAGAATTAATTGAATACGACGTAAGAGAACGAGTATGTCTGATCATAACTTTACTCTATCTACTCGACGAAGACATCAATCAATTGTACAATAAAGCGAGACCTTTTTGTCATAAACGCGAAAATTGTCAAGAGGGGAAAGAACATAAAGACGAAGCCGCACGAGTATATAATAAAGTAAATAGAGAAGGCACATATATTTCGTGACTAGGCAGAAAGCGAAGGTCTCGATGGAAACGCATGCCCGGAATTGGCGGTGATAAAATCGAATACATATTCGTAGGTCAACTCTGGCAACGATGCCCAGAAAAGTATCATGGCAAAGACACTGCCATAAAGAGTCCCACAGTGACATTTATTGCTTCTCGCAATGGTACGATCACATAAAAGACGCTCACACTTTCAAACGCGCGCCTTCTGTTGCTGCTGAGAAAAATGTACGGTCGCATTAAAAGGGAGAAGTTCACGCTCGTAATGCTTTCGACTCCTCGGTTGTAATCGTGCAATATGTGTATGTGTCGGAAAAGAGACGTTGATGTTATCTTCCGGAGCCAATATTCTTAGAGAAACTTTGCCACATTTTCTAATGTAATACGTATTTTTTTTTATTTTTTAAACACTTGTTTATGTGTAAAATAAATATAATTTTACATTAGATCTTATGCGCTTGTGTGAAAACTTTGTTATTTATAATATTCTTAACCAGAGCTTTGGTTTTATAAATCGTATTTTACTATTGGAACATAGATGTATTATTTTCAACATTTTATCCGAATATTTCAACAAACGTTGAAATATATGTAATTGTATTTATCTTGCAATAATATATAGTTATATATTATTTAAGTAAATATAAATTATATTTAGTAATGTAGATAAATATAAATTATATTTTTTTAGATACTTGGTAGATTTAACTTTTATTATTGATTGCTTTAACTTTTATTATTTTGAAACAAACATATATATTGCAGCTCGCGTTCATATTTATACGTAATGCATGCTGGAACGCGAGAAAGGTTCTACCGTCTAAACTGTTTACGACTTCCTAGAGCCAAAATCAATAAAGCTATTTGTCTAAACTTTCCTATTGTTTTGATCAGCAACATCGACATACCGATTTTAATGGAAATCTACGACCGATAATTATTTTCAATATATTCATGTAATAAATATATTGAATAAAAAAATGATAAAAAATACAAAAAATTATTTTTTCTGCTTTCTCTCTATTTTTTTAAGTAATTATAGCATACTTAAAGTTAATTTTTGTACAATAATGTAATCGATTCTTCGATAAATTTTAAATTATGCATTTAAAAAACCCGAGCTGCTACTCGACCGCAAAAACAAACGCATATTCTTGACTTCCATTCTTCAGACAGATGACATATGGAACTCCTCTTGCCACTTGACAATAATAGAGAGCACTCAAAGTCATGGACACGGTTTGTCTGACAATACCACGCTATTACTACTGCGGTCGAGTAAAATATGTTAAAACGTGTGTGTTTCGTAAAACGACGTTCCATTTTATTCGTGAATTTTACAGAAGTAATATCAATCGGCACGAGAACTCTGACGTTGACATTTTCAGAGGAACAAAACATGCCAGGACTTTCGTGACTATTTGAAAATTCTTTTCGTAATGCAAAAAAAAACGAACGACTCTCGGATGTTGTTTCTGATGCTCGTTAGCTATCAATATATGACCATAAATGCTGCAGAAATGCACTTTAAATCCCTATTGTGGATCAACCTAACGACAGTGATTTGTCACGACGGACAGCCAGTTATCGCGCGGATCCATTTTGCCACTTATCAGAAACATGAAAAATGAACGGTGACTCTTTGCGTAACATATTGTGGTCGCTTGGCGCCTGACAAATAAATCGTTCCCGAAAGATTAAGCGGTTACTATTGCCGCGAAGGATACACGTTTTCACGATTAACTCTTTTTATTGGAAGATCCGCTTCCTCTTTCCGTACAATATTATTATTCGTAAAAATCCTATCTTGTGTATGTGTTCTTTACCTATAACTTAAAAATTATAATATTTTAACTGATAATTTCAGATTCAATAATTATAAGTTCCAATATGTGTATATATATATATTTTTTTTTTGTTTATGAAACTAATTGATTTTCTCAAGAAAATTATTCCATTCTTTTTCACATTTAGCTGTGCGTTTATAATTCATTGCATTTCTCAACGGCCTGTCAAGCGTGTTAACTTTGAGAAAAGTAGATTTTTCGTTTGTTCACGGGAAATAGAAAGTTGAATTACAAAGGGTAGTTTAACTACAAAGAGAGGTCGTTATCTTCGAAAAGCATTACGGCAAGCGTTCTTCACGTTGCCTCTTATATCGATACTCCGCTTGCGCACTAGTATCTAGCTCTTTATTCGGACATTCGGTTTCTTAACACGTTTGCGTGAACTTCCTATTTGTTGAATTAGCATAGGACAGTAATTGCTTAAGGATATTAATGTCGTTGCAAATTTCCGTTTTCTACTCGCTAACGTCTTACGCGTTATCTCGTTATCGATTCGCGTCTCCATACTGTTTCTCCGGAAACGTCATTAGCCAAAGTGAGAGAACACGACTCAGTTACAAACTAACGAGGTATCTGATATGTGTGTAAGTATACATGTAATGAAAGGTAGAAACACAATACTGTTTCGAATATAATATTATTACAATTAGTACATCTATTACACTTCCCTACAAACATATTAACATTTCGTTGAATTTGTATTATTATCACAAGATTATTTAATTAATTATAGAAAGTTTATAAAAGTGTCATTTTAATCTCTGCTTGTAGTATTGCATAGTTTGTATCGCATGTGCATTCCATCACTACGAAGATTCTTGTTGATTTGCAGGATATTAAACGTTGCTTATTATAGCTCATTAATTATGTTACCTCCTTTCTCCAAATTTAATCAATCTAGGAAACTATTTTAGTTCTACATATATTGCACGAGAGCAGAACTGCGTCATTAACTTTATTCATGAAGAGAAAACAAGGAGAGATACTCGACGTGTATACCTACGCGTTATATGCCTACAAAATGTTTCCTATAACACGTAACTTCCGACAAGCGCACGTAACACGTGAAAGTAATAAAAACGTTCATACAAATACAAAGTTGCGGTCACAAAAGTATAAAAATAGTTTTGATTTATACATGCATTTATGATTCGTATAATGAATATTGAGATCAAAGATTCTTGGAGTTAAATTAAAATTGAAAGTCCTTCTTGGAGTTAATTTGATTTCTCATCTATTAATATAATTCCTCCCGTTTTTGACTCGACTGTGTTCCAAGCTAAGAAGATTTGCATTCTGCAAGAACAATCCCCATGTTCCACGTTTACATTCTCTTCTGTGTTCAAGATAAGATCTCCGGTCTTTGCCATTTGCAGATATCTCAGCCGCTTCCCACCGGTAAAGGACACCGATTAATTTAAGCGAGATTTGCATATTAATATACGAGTCGTTCGTAGTTACAGATTATAAATGCGTGGTCTATGAAGTCAGCGTGAAAAGTCTACGATTGATTATTATAACAGATTCAGAATGAAAAACAAACGAGCAACGAAGAACAAAATAAGCAATCAAACCGAGAGAAGTGACAAAACTTCTTACAAGTTTTTACAAACTTATGCTCAATGAAAAAAAAAATATTATTAATGCTCTTTTAATAATACCTGGATAATACGTGGATATATGTTGCACAGAAAATAAAAAGAAAAACTTTTAGGTATAAAATTCCAATAAGCCAATTAAATTTTCAGGCAGACACATTTTTCTCTGCCAAGAACGACCGCGATGAAACAGCATTTATTATCCTCGTCACTCGCTTCACGGCACTTGCTTAATTGGATGAGAATGTGATCTCCTGGTCGAGGAAAAATTAAAAACATAACATGGACAAATTGATATTCGTGCCGACGTTACATCATCGGCGAAGCGTTATGCTCTGGCGTAATTTATTGCCAATTACTCCGCACCGTGCAATACCTTCTCTAGTTCCTTAGAACGCTACTACTGATTCGTTAAAGGAGAGTAACGTGCTACTCTTTACAAGCTGCGCACAATTAGCAATCAAGAAATTAGCCCCGTTCTCTTCGCGTTCCGACTGATGGAACGCGATTTTTATTTCTCATCAGCAGCAATTAGTTGCCTCTCGCTATACGTAAAAAGATAATGCAATGTGCATTTCCTACTAATGGTTTAATATTTTTAACGCTTTATGTACTTAGATATGCATCCCTCGTGCACGCGCGGCTATGTCTCGCAACGATGTTCATTAACACAATTTATCAGATTAAAATAGAAAACGTTACTTAGTGAAACATTTATGTGTAAGTTCAATTCTGTTCCGAAATAAAGAAACTTCAATACACGTGTTGTTATATTTCATGGGTGAGAAATAATTTGCACATTTATAATAACTAAGGAAATTAGTTATTATAGGAAATTAGTTACGTTTAACGTAATCATTTAATTTAATATACTTGTATTTGAGCTTTTGATATCATAATTTTTGATGTTCTTATAATTTGTCAATTCTAGAGAGAAAGAGAAAGAGAATTATTCAGAAAGAAAATAACGTCACTTTCAGGTTGACAGTTTCCAAGCAGAGCTGTGTTGCGACTTGCCACAGAATTTTCAATTACATGTTTCTCGAAATACTCTTGCTTGGAGGAAACGCGCTACACGTTAATTCCTTTTTGCTGTTTATCGAAGCAGACAAAGGCGCGTGTCCTACTTTAGTAATGCAGCCGTTCGTCAATTAAATTAGAATTAGTTATGACAAATAATTATAAAAACATTCTGTAATTCATTATTTATCATTTTATAAGAAAGAAGTTTAGTTCCTTTCAAGAGATAAAAATTTAATTTTAATTTTGAATTGTCAAATTATTAACTTGATTTATATTATAATAAGATATTAAAGGTAAACAAAAACATTATAAATGCAATATGCTAAAAGAAGTTTTAAAATTAATAATTTTATAAAGATTTATACTAAAGTGCGTTAAATTCAAGTAAACTTTAACATCTTAGTTTAAACATAAATGTATTATATATAGTTCTGTTGTGCATGTAACTATTAATTTGCCAACTTCCATATTAGACATTTCCTCCAAAATTTTTCTAAATAGGCTGACAACTATTGTGACATCGACTATTGAGGCAGAAAATCGACTTGTCTACTTTTGTGTGTGTGTACTCTCTTCTGTGGTAATTTCCTGTAACGCTCGTTTACGCGAGTTGCGTTTCTCTTAAGGGAGAGAAGAAAGAGTTTCAATTACTTTCACACAGCTATTTTCTCGCTGATGCCTCTGGGAAACTTGTCGGAGGGGCTCTTTTCAAGGATTCGAAATCTCGTAATAGGTGTGTATAAATACGCGTTAAATCGTTATCTTTCTCCTACTCTCGCGCGTCTCGTGATTTTGCTTCAAGTTTCTCTCCCAAATAACGATTAACATTTGGAGAAAAAACATCGAGATCCTATGTCCTCCGGAATTAAACTTGATGAAATAAGAGTAATTGCAAATGATTTAGAAAAATGTCCGAAAAGAAATCAAACAATTTGCTGGAAAATATTTGAAGAGAAAAATGTGCTCAAACTGAGACGTGTAATTTGCTAAACTCGCTCAGATGAATATTATCATTTGTGATGCCAACAAACAGTTTGTTTTTCCTTCAACGCGTAAGTATAATAAGTTGTTAGTTCGATATTTTCTTGCCAAGAGAAAAAAACAAACTCTGCGGAGTAGCGCCACTTTGCTTCGCGTTGTTTTCAGCGAAGTGTTGTATTGTTTTTATACGGAAATAGATTTTTGCGCGGACACTCGAGTTTACACTGAAAACAAAGGTTACAACAGCTGTCGCGTCCATAACAGGAATACAAACCGGAAAGAGTTTTTAACGTATATTACCTGACCCCATTTCACGTAAATAAATACTGTTATATGCAGAGAACGTCTGCGCTAGAAGCTGCAACCCCAAACGATATCGATGATACTCCAAATTGGATAACGACGTCGAGAACATTTCGATAAATTTCAACAATATAACGCATTCACGTGAAGGTCGACGCAACTAACTGATAAAAATAGCATTGTGTAAAATTGTTGAACAATGTATTTCATTGTTACGAATATGTAATAATAAAATAATTATTTGAAATAATATTTTCATTATTACGCACTCGTAATAATGAAATACTTTGTTTAACAGCGTATATATAATGTTTTCCTCACGTATCTATCTATACAAACGTCTCGTTAGATACGTAGAAATTCTAAGAAATTACACGCGATCCTAAAGAGTTCATCGACAAAGGTGTACCGCAAAGTGCTTCTCAATGGATTTATTTACCACATGATAAATGTCATTACGTTATAAATGTCAACTCCTCGCTCTTGTAAAGCGCGAGAGTTAGCCCAACCTTGCCACGAGGCTCTTTCCAACTTGCTCTTGCCTTGTAGAAGCGACACGTTTGTCGTACCAGCACTCTCTTGCAAACAAGTACAATAAATGTGTCGCATACCGTGACGTTTAAGCGTAATATTCAGTCTTTGCTTAAAAGCAACGTTGTGTTCGTCGAAATTTGGTAAGTCGATTTCTCTTGAGTAGTACGAGCCAGAGTATTGACGTAACCGCGTCGTACAATAGTAATACATTTGACATATATGTAAAACATTGATACATATTTGCGTGTCGTAGTTAATATGATTAATGCATTTATTAAAATTATATTTTAATTATTATTTGATGGAAGATAAATCCCTAATAAATAATTTGTAAACAACTTTATGCATTTGCATAATTATGTAGATTTAATATTGCATTGTTATTTTATGGAAAAGGAACGAGTTGAAATATAAATATAAAGTATTTCAAATTTCTTTTTACTTACTCAGCCATATCGGAATCCTTGGCCACTCGACAGTGTACACCGCGATCCACGAGACATTTTCCGGTCACAGGATCGGGCGGTGCAAGATTGATATAGGGTGGTTCTTCTAGAAAAGTTATTTTAAGATAAAACTTTTCCGGCACTCCTTGTGGAGGCGTGTGAGTATTGCCCGGCCAAACGATGTCCTTAATGTCCAAACCCTCCTTTTCCCAAGACTTCCAGACGCCGATCTATCAACAAGCAAAAAGATGTGTTGTCAAATAATCAGTTTTTTTCATAAATCTTCTTTTTAATGTCGTCTTATTGATGTAAATATATGTGTTGTTAATACTCAAAGTTTTATTTTGTAATGCATAGAATAAAATTTGTAACGGAACAACTTAGATACAGTATTGTTTTGAATCTTGTATTATTGCTTCTTTTAATATATGATTGCGTGCACAATTGTTCCTAGAGAAGAAAGCAATAACGAAGAAAGTATAACGTGGAACAAAAGTGGAAAATTATAGTCTTTTGGCAGTTATCTCTCTGTGACTCTCTCAGTGACAAACTCAGTGCGAAAGAAGAGTTAGTCTCAACTGAAATTCATTATATACTTCAACTGCTTTCCCAACGCGTATCGTTTCTCGCAATCGCGTGTGCAATTTACCTCCTATTCAGACAAAATTCTACTTCGTAATAGAGCCATTACTCAACGATGAAAATTTTATAATACATCCATTAACTACCTTTTTAGATTTACTATTGTAATAATAATCGTCCCAATCAGTATAAACTTCAGTTAATTTGTTGCTATAAAAAAAAAATATGTGAAATGGTATAGAAAAGAACAGCAATAGAACAGTGCAATAGAAGTACAATAGTATAATGTAAACCTAACTTTAATTTGTAAACTTAACTTTAATTACGTTATAAAGTATAGTTTCTAAAAAATATCTTTAAAAAATGGAATATGAATGTATTAGACAAAAAATCTCCGCAAATGTATGTCAATTTGATATTCATTTTGTATATTAAGAATGTCATTAAAGCTGCACGTAGCAATTTAGTAGTAGATGGGCTAACAAAATATGGAAATAGCGCGGGCATAATTTATGCCGGCAATTAAAACCATTTGCACATACGCGGACGTTTCCGCACGTTAAAACTTACGGTCGACCACGGTTATATGGGAGAAAATACGTGACAGTCGCGACAGAAAGACACGTCGGCAGCATTGAAACTGCACTTATGCCCGCTTCTCCGGACCTCTCGCGCATTTCTACAAGCTTCGTCAAAAAGTAAAATCTATCGATTTTCAGTAATTGTGAATATGCAAAATATTGATAATGAGAACTCAAAAAGAGAAATAAAACAGATGATGGGAAGCTTTGTATAATTTTTATTATTGATATTAAATTTCATACTTTTGATTTTAATTAAAAAAAAACAACATTAATGTTTTATACTTGTGTTGTGTCATACCATGTTTTTTGTTAAATTATAACCATCGTAATTTTCTGAAAAACAATATAAATTTTTTACAACATAATATCTTTAAAAAGTAATTTGTTTTATTAGAGAAAGAGAGTTTTTTAAACATGTAATTAAGATCAGAAATATATCATAGCTTCTAAAATAAATATTTTACGGTTGTTTTCTGTAATAGAGAGATAAAATTTCACCGCGTAATATATACATCGACAGTATTGATTTCTGATAATTAAAGACGAATTCTTGTGGTATAAACGAAAAAAAGCTAGAAAAAACTTGAAAATTATCTACTAATTGTCTGGAAGACAATGTCAATTTGAACTTTGGCGTTATGTACATTATCGAGAATCAATAATCCAAATATTTAGAAAAAGAAAAACGAACATTATTTCGCAGAATTGTTGTCATAAATTGATGAAAGTAAAAGTGTTATAATGTATTATATTAAATAATAACATAATCTCTTTTTATATACATATAAAATTACATTAACATTATCTTTAGAACATATTTCTACAAAATTTAATTTTATTTCACATCTATTATATCATGAAAATATTTTTACGCGCATTCCAAATTTTATTTTATAAATTACTTTTAACTTTAATTTTCTGTATTTAAAAACTTCTATCACGATATTTCTTTTGAGAAACTTTGGTATAGATACATGTCCAATTTGAAATTCTATACAAAGTGTTTTACTATATCTTATATCTGTTTCTACTTCTATGTGTTTCTACTATACTTCATCGATTATTCATTGATTCTAGTGTGGCATGTTTAATCAAGTGCAGTTGAATGCGAATTGATTTATTCCTTACATTCCAAAATGCTCTATTCAAACAATAATTTTATGTGAACAAAAATTCTAATTAGACTAGGTCTATTTACACTGGCAATATTCTCCATATTCATTTCCTCGTTTCATGTTGCGCGCGCGTCCTGTCAAAATATATTTAACAGCCGTATACTATGACGAAGAAAGTAGATGGCTCCATGTAGAATACATAGCAACTTTTCCAGGTGCAGCAAACCAATAAAACGAAATTGCATTGATCCAGTGTAAGCGTCGCCTAACTTCTGAATATGTAAAGCTTTCGCCAGCGATGCACTTTGATGCGTCCGAGACATCTACATATTAAAAACCGATACTGCACGAGAGAATAGGTTGCATTGAGCGTGTCGTGATGAAAATTCATACACACGTTTGTGTACGGCAGTCGACTTTTTCTTCTAAATGTCTAATGCATACTAGCGGACGAACAAACTCAAAATTTCGTCTGATCAGTCACTTCGTTTCCCGGAAAGCCGGCAATCGCCCAAAAAATTTTATGCATATCTATAATTAAAAGCTCAGTACTCGCCGTGATGTAATTTGATGCACTCGGAACTTTCCGCACGTATGCCTATCAATTGCATTCCGTGTCTGTGAATTATATAGGCTTTCACGCAAATGTTCTATGCATTTAGTTATGGGAAATCCTCCGTTTACACTACTAGAATTACGACGAACGTGCACACATATTTATGTGCTAATGCGGTTACATGCGCGACACAGGCGAGAATACGAAAACAAGCATCAAGCGGAATGTGCGATGAACGAGAACGCGTTTCGAGAGAACTAGAGTAGTAGACAAATAAATTTCGAAATGTATATCATCAGATAAATTTTAAGAGAAACATATATAAATTAGTAAAACGAGTGTACATAATTATAGATATTACACATTACACCTCTTTTATCAAAGTATTATAAAAGAGAACTTTTTATGTGACATTTCTCTTTTAGTTTCCTTTGTCTATCCAAATCTGCATTTGTCAAATGTATATTCATATAAAAATATATATTTGCATTTCCTAATTTCTCTGATAATAACCAATGATAGACTATGTAACATTTTCTTCTAGTTGTATAGTACCGAACTAATATAAATCGGGTATCGCGGCATAATACGAGCCAGTAAACTGTAGAAGACTCGGAAATTAAACTTTTGCCGGGAAATATCTCGCGAAACGTCGCGTGCAAATAGCGCCCGCTACAAAGCGTCGGTGATGAATTAATATGATTACATTAACGTGCTATGAATTAATGAACAGATTACAAGTTTATTACACGAGTCGTGGTAATACAGTTAACTGTGTTGCGTGATACGCTATAACGCGTTCTTTGACACAGATATTCCGTTTTGTTTTCCATCAAGGTAATCGCACATGCTCTTTTGACACAGGGATCAAGCATTGTGTTGTACAGTCTCGTAGAATTTCCTAATTATCGCGGTCTCGCCACTGTATCGCTAGCTAATTATAAGTTCCGCTGCCTGCTTAGTTCGCGAAAACGTTAGCAGTTACATTTTGTTAATCAATTTATATGTCGCAACAAGGCCCGAACTTTCTGGCACAGTAACCACAATATGGCTGCAGTTATGAGGCATTAGCTGGCAAAAGAAAACATAACAGCAGTTTGAACAATGTCTACTTTATTTTGCGCGTATTATATCTATATAATTATCTGTATAATTTCATTTTTACGAAAATTCTTGCTTCAGTTTGCACTTTATTTCAATTATCTCGAATTTTCAAATATATTGTAAAAATTACTTTTCTAAGTAAAAAATTATTAATTTTAATTTAAGTAATAGGTTTAATCTTTGAATCTAATTGTTGAGAAATCTAAAAATGTGATTCCTGTCTCTTATTTATTATTCATATTTATTGTTCATATTGTTCATATACACATGTGATTCCATGTCAAATTCTAGGACATCTAAATCAGTACTACGCGCAAAGATTCTTGTGATAAACTCACTGACTAACAATAAGAGATGTCGAAGGTCTTGAGAACGATAGAAAGGTTAATTAACTCGCACGGATTTCGACCGCGATATAAAGTCACCACAATGGTCGTTTCTTCGATAAGCCAGTCAGGCTGAGGGAATTACGCCGGTACATTGTCCACGTTTTACTGGAACCGTTTGCGACGATACATCCCACTGCGTTTGGCACGATTCCAGCCACCCCTCTGAGCCGAAACCCCAGTCATCTAATCTGCAAAACTTCCGGCGTAAATTTCCGCCTAAGAACATTCCTCCCCGGGGAGAGACGACTTTTGAGTATCGCCCCTGTAGTATACCCCTGAGAGCAACGGCAATCGGGGACGCGAATGGAAAAGGACGTAACTCAGGGGATTTGGCAAAAGAAAAACGCGTACGCGACATGTGCACGCTTCGCAGCGCTTCTTTCACCGGAAATTCGGTTATTGCACTCGAAATTGCCGGCGAGTCTAGCGTTTTGATATCAAATAAAACAACCAAAGCACCGTGTATTAAGTACATGTGTGTAGCAATTTTCCGTTCTTCATATGCTTTTTTGACTTCTTTTCTTTATGAAATGCTATATTTTTTCATATGTATCAATAAGTGATTAATTAAAATAATAATCTTCTATCTATGTAAAATATGTTACAAGTTTCTCACAAATTCGAGAAATATTTATTACATATCGTAAGTACATGGTATCTAAAAATATAAAAAGTTTGACATTATAATGATTTTCAATAAAAACATAATGTTAAAAGTGTTTTTCTATACATCGATAAGTTAGTTCAAAGTTAAATCAATTATGCAATAACCGCGCAAACATAGTTTTGGACTTGAGAAAAATATAAAATAAAAAAAATAATGAATTTTTCACATAATTATAAATTTTTTAAAGTTTGTGTTTATCTATATGCGCGATTTATAAAACATCTGCGATATAATTATTCATAAATACCGTAAAACTGTGTGATGAAAAACTGAACATTGTCGATTCTCTTCTCAGTAGATTATGCCAATTAATCTACTGTTCTCTATCAATAGCTAATTAACATTGCCGATGAGTAAACGGGGTAGCGTCGGATGAACGCTATTCGAGCAATTTCGCTAATTAGCTCGCAACGTTATATGCGTAGTGCATGTCTTACGGGCACGCCTGTATCATCGCGCATATGCACACATACCACACCGGACATCGAAAAGCTTTGAGTAAACCGCGATGATACACCCAAAATAGAAGTGGTTAATTCTGCGAGCAGTTAATTCTCGAACCGTTTCTCTGTCTCCGATAATTGACTAATTACTTGCGTCGCATCCTTGCAGCGAACAATTTACGCGCGATCAACGGCAATTGCCACCCGTTGTGTCTGTTATTTGCAGAAAGTGACTCATCTCATCCTCCTATCTTGACTCTCAGTAACATCTTGATATGGTGCCAAAAGGAGTTTAGATTTGTAGACACAGATGTTTCCAGCACTATGGTACATTTTCATTATGACACTACTAAAGTGAGAGATTCACAAAGAGTTAATTAAACTGACCGTATGTGTCGCATTACGTTTGTGTTTCTCACTATAATATCATTGTGAATTTTAGAATATACTGAGAGTTGATATATGTATGTGTGTGTGTATAATGAGATTTGAAGATATATTTATATCATTATCTCTTGTAATATATTTTCTTTGGAAACATATTGTTCATATAACGACATTGTTATGCATTAGACAGACATTACTAATAAATTGACTTCTATACTTCTACGGGATTACTTGTCATATTTGATGCCGTTATCCATTGTACATATAGATATCTTCTATTTCCGCATTTATTGTATTCGTGTTGCGTATATATTACACTGAAAAATCCGATTTTCTCCCAAGGATATTTCAGCCAAGTAAGCTCTGGGGTTGTTCGGGTTTGATTCCTCGAAGAGAACGCGACATTCTATTTTAATTGATTTTTCTTCCTTCGCGCCTTTATTATTTGGACCGATATTTTGCAACGTGATCCGTTGGATCGCCGAAAAGGATTCTGGAATCCACTTTTATTTGATGTGAAGAACAGAAAAAAAATCGATACGTTCCGCGCTGTATACAAGTGTTTGAAGAAGAACGTGATCGTTGTTACGAATGGTACCAATGGGAATTTAGTAGTGATCGTCGCAGATGGCGAGATTTGGTTGTCAATGTGAATTGGTTTGCTGACACTGCAAATTGCCGTCTGCAGACTATTTAAGATCTGAACAGTGATTCTGAATACATACATTTGTCCTATTATTTGATACTCTCATACATACATCCAATTTATTGTTTATAAATTTCAGTTTACTGAAATTGATCAATTAACATTACGTAATTGCTAAATATTTTATCTACATGTATATTGTTGGTGCTGCTTTATTCTAAATATGATCTGAAAACAATTGTCTTTGGTAATTGTGTTATTGTTTAACGAACTTTAATAAACAAACAAGGAGTTCACACACACACCAGGTGTAAATTTTTTGAAGTTGAATTATGTAATTCATGTCTTCCTGCACTCGCAAATTAATAGTTATCTCAATTTTCCTGTTGATTGGACAAGGTGATATTATTAGCACACTTATGAAATCGTAAGTAAAAAGAAACAGAACAAACAAGCACATAAATAAATAAATGTGAACAAACAGGGAGACTGATCGAGTAAGTTAGCTTGTAAATTTAATAAGATACAATGCGAATAAAGAAGAACGAGAAGTAATCAACGAGCTGAGCGTGATAGCAGCGTTGAAAATGACCTCATTTGTGTATACCAGTATACAATTTATCTCGCTCGCTGGGCTCGCAAGAGAGACGAGAGAGAGGAGCGCACATGCACGAAACATCGGTTGAATGACGAGTGCCATTGTCGCACGTACGCTCATATGTACAGTTTGATTGTCGGCGTCGCGCGTTATATCTCGACTGACGAAACGTGAGAAACAGGTGCATATTAATTAATTCTAACTCCAGCTTCGTAAGTGACGACCTAATTCTGCGTGATTGCGCGAGTGGGCTGAAGCAAACTGCGTTCCGATACGAGTTCGGTGCGCGATTCTTGGTCCGGGAATTGGGATTTAGCGGATATACCTAACATGATTAGCCGATCGGCGCGTTTCACGCGCAATGCCGCTCGGCGTCCGACCACGACCGGACTTTGATCCGATAATCCGCTTATTTTGCAAAAGGCCGGCATTTAGTGGCGAAATGCGCGGGAAACATGTGCACACCAGAAAATGATGCATCATCACTGCCTGCATCGCTAAAATTTTCCTGCGAACATCAAGCGCATCCATTATGGATGAGAATCACTAACAAAGGAAGATCAGATATGCTATAAGTTATAGCGCAAATAACCGCGTTCACAAAGTGTTCACGAGCAAATCCGTTTATCTACAAAACGCGTACCTTAGAATTGTTGTGATTACTGCAATTAAAGAAAGTCGTGGGAAAGTCATGCAAAAGAGCCTCAACGTGAGACTTTAACTCTTTAAAATGCAATAAATTCTTACAAGAAAATATTACAATAATGACGAGAAAATATTATAATAATACAAACAATTACATTAATATAAAAATATTGTTAGATGTACACATATATCATTACGCATTATATCTTCGCACTCACATGTTACCTCATCACATTTATAATTATATAAAACAAAAATAATAATTATATAAAATTATATAAAAATATATATAAAATTATATAAAAATAATAATTATATAAATTATATAAAAATTATTACAGTTTAAACAATATTTTTGGAATATTTATGAGCAGAACATGATCTGGAACTCTTAAGCAACGTTTTAAAATAGTAGAACTTTATTATATCGAAAGAAAACTGAAAAAATGCAACATTTCACTATCTTTGAGATTTTAACGAACTTACTGTAATTGATACAAAGCAGCTCTTATTACAATTAATAGCATCATTTACTCTGCTGATTTTACGCTTTACCAAAAAACCTTTTACATTAACTAAACTTGAAATTTTGTGTGAAAATGTTACTGTTAATTTTTAACAGCTTTCCGTTTCTCTCTTTCTCTTTGTCTCTCTCAACTTAAATTGAATCTTTCCAAACATTTCACACTTTTATTTATATCTTATATCTTTTTTTCTAAATATTTTATCTTCGTAAAATTTATGTTATCGTTTATTGAATTGTCAGTTTAGTCTTATGCAGGAAATGTCAAGTGCTCTCTCCGATATCTCAGTTAATTAATTCTAGCAGCAAAACGGAAGGATGTCACTGTCAGAACGAAATAAACGGAAATGTGGAATCTCAGCGTTCTGAAGTCCGATGGTGATGATTCGTGCTGACGTGATACGAACGGAAGATATAATTAGAAATGAGATATCGAGTCAGAGAGAGAGAGAAACAAAGAAGGAGGAAAAGATAAAACGCTCAAAATGCGACTCTGTAACGAAACCATCGTTCTTTTCAAATTAAAAGAATAATTAAAATCGTGACTCGCGCGCGAGAATCGTTAGAAATCGAGGCTTTTGCGGATGCTGGACGATAACAAAGTTTCACATCCCGTTGCGCCAGTCGCGGGGCGGCAAATGAAATTTTAGCGTAGCTTTCATTACGTGACGAACTGGATGCGAGATTAATAGCGTTTTAATTATAGCTTTGCCAAGACAAGCGTGACTGAATACGCGGCGTGTTAAATGTAAAACAGAGAGCAATCATATGTCTCTTTTACTTAACAAATGTTTATATTTACATGTTCTTTATTATATTTAAAAATTTTTACCATAATATTGTACTGATAATTGAAGACATTTAGTGTGTGCGTGCATTGATTATTAAATTGAAAATAAATTACTCGTGAATATACTTATTGTAGAGAAAAAATTTGAAGAACTTTTAGAATTTATCTGAAATGTTGCGGACGTAGCATTCACGTCAAGGTACATTAAAACTTTTGTCGAATCATTAAACTCCATTATAAAGTTGCTGGATTACTGTTAGATTGATTAATGAACAAAACACAAAATGCTGTAGTCTTCCGAGTAGTTTCAATATATCTCATTAATAGTTCTGACAGATGATAAATAATGTTAAAGTTACAACATGTGTGTGTAGGTAAATAATATTTATATAAGAGATAAAATAAATAAATTCTCACAGTCGCGACCAGACGTAATTATAGATTGCTCCAGAAAAAGAAGATTAACACAGAGAAGAGTCAAGACTCTTCTTACTACTAACACCGGAACACAGGAATATTTGAACAATATTTTATCAAAGCGCACGCTGAGAAACGCTGTTCGCACGGATTGTAATATGTTATGAATAGTCTCTTCTAAGAATAAGAGCTTTAACAGCCATTCAGTAAAAAGTTTATATAGCGGTCGGCTTATACTCTACAAATGACGGATTTATCGCGAGGGGAATGGATGATAAATTCGTGCTGGTGTCGTCATTGAAAATTTTGCGTTACTGACAACGCGCGGCGAGCGTTTCAAACTTTAATGAGGTGACGAAAGAATTTTCCGGATAAAACGCCAAGCCAAACAAAGATAGATTTATGTCACGAGCGAAATGTCGACAGGTGAAGTTAAACTTTGCTGGAATTTCTGACGGAATTCCCATCAAACTTTTGAGATCTAATACTGCTGTTAAAAGTTACAAAACGATAGCAAAAATCTGCAGCGGATGCTCAACGACACGTTGTGATACGGTAAAACTTTACGGAAAAATAAAAGGATGAAAGAGGATGTGCTAGAAAAGAACATCTTCAATACGACTTGTATTGCTTTGTGTAATTATAGTTCTCTGATGATATTACATTCCGGCACAGAAATCTTGAAATTCAAAATAATAAGATTTTATAAGCAAAATATAGTTGAAGAAATATTTTGTTCACTATTCCGTTTACTGACAAAATTCGTTTAAGAATATATCGTGCGTGTTTTGCAATACACGTAACATCACACATAGAACTTCTACACAGCTTTCTGACAAAGAAAATTCAATATCTTCTCCGTCAGAAATTTCCATAGCGCGCGCTAAGAAACGCCATAATAGTTTTATTTATGGCCAAATAGCGCGGAATCCGCTGATGCGTACGTGACAATTGTGTTGCCATTTCCGTCAAAGAAGGTGAACGCGTCTTGAAATATCTCTCGCAACAATTCTTAATGCGATTATAAGTTATCCAAGCCTGACAATTTTTAGAAAGCATCGGTGCGACGAAACGTGTCTTTAGTGGGAATTCACCCGACGAGCTTAGCAAGGAAGCCTTCTTTTCCCACTCTATCTCATTAATTTATTATCTCGCGGATGATCCAGCAGATTACGCTATGTGAAAATGGCAGAGGAATTATAATAAGAACGTTCCGCCGATTAATAGAGCGGTACTTCGTTCACAAGTTGTCCCGGCAAAGCACTCGCTAACTTAATATAATTGTTAAGAGGAATATTGCAGTACCGGACGCAAAAGGAAACCCTTGAGTTTACCGCAATTCCGTGGCTCAGCGCCCTAAATTCAACGTAACGAAAGAGACGATCACGAGTTATATATAACACGTCCCCTTTGAGCCTTTTCGGCAGCGAGGGCGATAAATTCTGCTCTTTTGCTCGATAACGCCTCTCCTCTACCCAAAGCCACTTCATGCACGCTGGAAAAGTTTTTCTGGCCATTGCGTATTTTTACAAGAACTTTCTTGTCTAATAACTTCGATTTCACAAGTTGTTAAGTCTTCGACTCATTTTATATATTTTGTATTTTATTCCAAACTTTATTATCTAAACAATATATGTGTCATCAACATTACGCAATATTAATAAAATTCGCGAACATTAAAAAAAATATATATAAGTAGTAAATAATTTAATTGAATTTAATTGAATAACTAAACAATATGATTATTTTTTATATTACTTTTTATTTTTTTTGTGTTCGTGTAATAACAGTCGTTGATAAGCGAAAAGAATTTTCAGGTCGTGACTACACTCTCTCCGCTTGTGTTTTCTTATACTCAATTGTACGGTTTTAATAGTAACCTTTTACAGAGATTCTTTCCACGTCCGTTATGCAAACTATATGTAAATGCAAACGTCTAATTACATTAACAGTACGACGAAGAAATTTTAGCGTTTGAAAAAACAATATCGAGATTTTGCTTCGGTGTTTTAACTATTCGTACTTTTACGCATTTATTTGCGTTCTCAGCTTATAGATATATCGAATTTTCCGACGTGACTAGCAATTTAGCTTCGGCCACATAAAGTTTCGTGACTGGTAAAGTGCATGCGAAATAATTTGGGCTTACCTCCTCCCAGACAAGCTGCTTGCTAACCCCTGGTCGGAGATTCATAATTTTCAACTCCGCTGCCTTTAAAACACCATCTTGAGTGAACTCGACATTCGGCTTTCCTTGATCACTCTCAACCGAGACGTTTTTCAGATATCTGTAAAGAAAGATACGTGGGCCATGTTATATTAAGTGAAAGAGGAGCCTAAAATATATTTTTATTTTTATGACAGAAGATAATAATTTCGAAAACATGAAATCATATATAATTTCAATATTTATTTATAACAGTAATATTTATTTATAACAGTAATTTATAACAAGCCTTGCAACTTTTATCAAAAGAATAATATTTATACATGTATGAAATATCAGAGTCAAATGTTAATGTAAATGGTAATCATATGTTAATAGAATTATATGTATAAAAAATGCCATTTAATCATGAAATAATATATTTATATCGTGAAATTTTGTATTGTATCGTGAAATCAAATTGTAACAGCATGAATACATGAAATTTTATCTAATAAAAGTTTTAAAAATATCCAAAATACTTTAAAAATCAAAATTCTCAAAAATTTGCTGCGTCGGAAACTCTTTTATGAAATTATTTTAAAGAAACTTTCGCGTAAATGCTCGATAAACAGATCTACTCGTTTGAAAAACTTGCAAGATTACTTGAAAAACAGATCCCCTGTGCTCCATCGCGATTCACCGGCGCCCTCGCAGCTCAGCTGAGTGTTGAGGCTGCGATTCGCATTTTTCGGATCGTTGACGAAGTCCTCGACACCGTAAGCATAGACCTTGATTGCCGTCGTGATCTCACTTATCAAGCTCTCCATGCTCGTATCGAAATGCACGCCTGCAACCATCGAGCGAGTTCGTTAAAGCGATTTCATTATCGTCGAGTTTTATATTGCTTCTCGCGTGGATTCAATCACCGATTCATATCGGTGCATCAGGATTTTCTGTATTTTTCACCTTCCACCGCTGATGGTAATCGGGTGAAAAGGGACAGCTAACCGAGCGAGCTTGTAAATAATTCACGAGACACGGATTCTATTTCTCAATATAGGGCTTATTGCTCGACCTCTTTGATACTCGCAGCTCTGTCCGAGCACGCGGATGTTTAGAGAAATTGGATTCTTGCAGTAACCGGCATCGGCGTGCTCCGTTATTTTGCTCGTTCATTTCTGAATAAATCCGCGGCTCTGTTTATATTACATAAAGCTACTTGGAAGAGAAAAAAAAACATGTTTTATGTAAATAAAATATAATTTTTTCTTTTCTCTTTGAGACAAAATCTATTTTTTCTGCGACTTTTTAATTTTAAAGCTAAATATTAGCTATTTTTTATAACTTAAATAAAGAATAAAAATATAAATAGAGAACAAAATATAAGATTTATACATACAACGTGACAAAAAAGAAATAACGATGAAAGAGTTTCCTTTTGCAGTCAGGTTTATTTTGCACGGAAATGATTTGTCGATACGTACAAAGCATATTTATTTCTTTTTTGCAGAAGAATTATGTTACTTGTATTTTGCAACAACATTTTATTTGGCCAAATTGTTAAGCGACACGACGCACAACATTTCCATAAAATATCGATGATGCCAGAAAGACGTGAGAAAAAAAAAAATTATCGCAAGGCCGAGAAATATCGGCGATTCATGCAAGAATTGTATAGTCATCTCCTCCTCTTCAACGTACAACGAGATTGAATCGTGAGAGTTGAGTCAACAAAATTTCTCTACATTGTATGAATATGTTCTTGAATGTGATATTTGTTGCGGACGATGCAAAAAAGATACTTTGCATAGAAAGTTAACGATTTCAAATTTAACTTTATCGCCTGCAGCAAAAATGTGAACAAAATGCAAAGCAAGTTACATAATAAAATGTTTTTATGACATATTCGATGCTGGTTTTGTGTTAGTTAAAGTAAACGTAGGTCGAAAGATGATTGATCAACGTGTTCACGCAGAGAGAAATATTGAATAGAAGCAACGCTCTACTCGACTCGCAGCAATCGCGTTTTAAGAACGCAAGATGTTTGCATTTTATACAAAGAGAATAAGTTTACCGCGCTAGTTTTAGCATCACGCAAAAATTCACAGACGCTAGAGATTCAACCTGTGTTATGTTATTCTGCGCGGTTCACTGGATGGAATTCGACGAATGTATTTTTCCCGCAAGGATATTCTCGACTGAATCTCAAGGAAGAAATCAATTTTCTGTTTCCGCGATTCTGATCACGGTGTGAATAACTTTTCCGTCTACTCGTTCGAGAAGTGCATTCTTCTCGAAGGAGGCATATTCTGAATAGTAACGCGTGTGCATAAGCGATGTAAATACTCTTTTGAGAGAAATATAAAAGTCATCTTAAATAAAAAGCGTAAAAAAATCTCGTTTATTGTTTTTTTCCGTGATATTAATTGATTATCTCGGTGTACGTTATGCTTACTTAGTATGTTTTGAGTGTTTTTTTCAAATGTTAAAAAACATGTATTTTTTTCGAATGTTAAAAAACCAATATATATAATAACCAATGTATATAATAATTTTATTAAAAACTTTTATTAAATTTACTAATACTACTTGTTCCTGAAGAAAACATGTTTAGATCATTACACAAATATGTGTAACTTAATAATTTTAAACTTTATTCTAACAATAAATTATTTTATAAATATTTATATACGCGGCGAGATGTAGTTTATGCTGATTAAATGAAGCCAGAAATACGCGCATCCGAAACGGTATTTTGAGCTCGCATGAAAGTTCGGATTTAGCGACCACAAACATGTGGATGTATGTAATATCCGCTACTCACCTAACATGCCGACCGGGAACTGGCTCGAGGTCTGTAGATTTTCAATAACGCTCTGCGTAACAACCCACACGTAATTTTCACCAATAATTTTATAATCCTTGGCAGCGGTCAAGATGTGAGTAGCTTCCTCCCGGGTAGAGTAGAGCAGCATCACTCGGGATTCGCTGTTGACCAGCTCAAGTAGATCTTGCGGTTGAGTGACCAGAATGGCGCTCAGTATGGTGAACTTGAATGTGTCCTGCATGTCGGAGATTCTCTCTCTGACCGCCTGTATGAAGTCGTCGTGACCAGCTATTTGCGAGGTGACTACGCTAAACTGATGCCACTTGTATCTCTCCAGGATACTCAGCATCGCCGCGGTCTGATGTTCCAGCGACGGCGCCAGCTGCAACTGCAGGCTGCTCTGTGACGCCCGCTGCAAACCAATGGAATTCCCGTAATGTTTCACGAAAGCTGACAAAGTATGCACACAAACGGTGCACAACACTTCCGAGTAATTTTAATTTCAGTTTTGTATGTGAAAACGAAAAAACTACTTCTAGAATACATAAGTTATTTAAATTGCGCATTTCAGTTGCGCATTTTAATATAATTCAAGAGATTCTTTTCAACATGAAAAACAAACTCGTATTCGCGAGCGAATATTCTTTACGTGCCGGAAATATAAAATTTTTTTGAATTAAATAAAATAGAAAATGTAATGCTTTCAAGATTAAAACAACAAGACGAAAAAGAACCATATATGAAGCATAAGGTGCCTAGTGTACATGAGAAATAACGCAGTAACTGATGTTTACTAACAAATATTTGACTTAAATTTATTAGTTCAAAAGTTGTCGTTAGTTCGCAGAGGAAACGTTATTTTGACGTCTTGGCTGACACTGTTTTTGTTTCTTCTCAAAACCTGTTTTTTTACTTTAAAATCAGTACGTTTTTTACTTTTTATTTTAGAAATTAATTTGCAAATTTCTGTATGTTTCTGTAATTATTTATACTTTCTAAAACGTTATTCTGTTTTTTTCGTGTTTATTCAGTCTGATAATGATTACAATAAAATTCTACCATTTTTTTTCTATCTTAGTTATAGCTTACCCTCTCGAGACCGGAGTTATCGGCGTTCCATGCGATCACAGGAATTCCTAGGTAACCGGCCAATTGGAGAAAATATTGAGCACTGGCCGTACTACGTCCATATTGCTCGTAGTTCATGAGATACAAAATGGCCGATACGTTCACAGAAAGAAATTCCTTGCAAAGCGAATCTAAAATCGCTGAAACATAAATTATTGCGTCACATTAGTACGATAATTTCAAGAAAAAAACTATTACTTCCTAAAATTTTGGCTTTCATAAAAGAAAGTTTTAATTTTATTTCATAATTCTGATATAAGTCATCATATGATTTCGAATTACTATCTGACACAATTATACTAATAAAAATTTTTTTTCCATATTTTTTTTCTTCTTAATTTAATAGTTTTGCTATTGATTTACCATGTGAAATGCATGATAGGCATTTTGTTATTCAAATTACAACATTTTAATAGATTGTTATCGCGTAAGTCCATTAAGCGCCGAAATTATTGTGTGACCGATTAGCCGCAAAAATAAAGTAATTACAGCTTGAATTTTTTGCGATTCTCGTTCTAGTCAGCCTGCGTTATTCCTTGACTTTAAGTTTCTTTTCCATAAGCGTTTACCCATTTTTCGAAAAGCGAGAGGCAAAGCGACGACGATATTCCAACCACACAAGTGCAGTTCGACCCGCTTCACGCAACGACACGCTTGACCGAGTGACCCCGTTTACAACTTAAGCTCTATTATTTCGGGGTGCAAAATAACTTCAAGTTTTGGGGCTTACTAGATTTGTATCTTGCTAGTGTCCACCCATTATCTGATTTATCTGACTTATTCTACTAATTGAAACTCCAAGAAAGAAAACGTAGATTTAAACAATAACTGAATCTTGCGCTTTACAATTCGCAACTGCGGATGCATCTTTTTTAGTTCAGAAATATGTTTGCGTGATAAAATGTTATTTTATTTATAAAGATCACTTTTTTTGTCTTATCAAGTGAGTTGTTTTTTAGAAAAAATAGTCACTGTATAAATAGTGACAATATCGAAAGGTCTCATCCAGTATTCGATAAGACTTCTTTTAAGTATAAAACAACTTTTAAGAAGATTATGCTTGAACGCTAATAATTGCCATATTAAGAGCGGCAATGAATATTTTTTTTAAGTGCGTGTCACTATATAATATAGTATATTCATAATCAATTTGTTACACTAATCGTTGCGTCATGCTTGTTTTTCATTTCTATCGATTTAATTATAATATTGAGAATAGGTGAAATATGCGTAATAATAATCTATTCTTTGATATATATTGAATGTATATATAACTAATTAATTTGATTTCGAACATATATATACATATATATATATATATCACATCAGCAGCAACAAATATTATTTCAGAATACCCGTTATGTAGGAATTCGTGTATTATTATTACCAACGTAACCGTAGCGTAACAGTACAATATAATATATACGGAACTTCTGGCAATTGAATAAATTAACGATAATAATGTGAAAGTAGTCATAATTCTGTTAACGCGTAATTTTTATAATATTAACAGAACGTTATACATATAAATGACACACGCGCCGAATTTATACAGAAATTATTTTGTTCCTAGAATAGTATGTTAATTGAATGTATTTTATTGATCGAGAAGTATGTAAAAACATTTATTAAAAACAGATATGTATAGTCTACTAAAATAAAATTCAGTAACATAAAAACGACACGCATTGCTTCTTAAATGTAACATTTTTAATGTAGGTACCCATTTCATTTGTAACCTTGTTCGCTTATCTTAAATTTTATTGCGTGAATAAACAGTGTTTGCAATGTTGCGTTTGTTTCGAAATTTATATCACAATCAGTAGGTACTCTTGAAAACGATAAACGTTCAAAGTGGGTAACGAATGCGACAAACTAGACAAGTCGAAGCCGCCTGGTTTTTAATTCTCGTCAAGTATTATTAACGAACAGGTTATTTACAGCTCGATAATGTTTGGTATAAACCGATAAATTGGTTATTTACGACTTTGCATGTTTCGCGAAAAGTAATAATTTCTAAATGGAATGTTGGACTTTCACATATAACGCCGGAAGGCATTTAAATTAAATGCGTTGAATTTAGCGAATATATGTATAAACGTTACTCGTCCCGCCAGATCTACAACTTCCAAATTAATTACACGTATGAATGTGCATGTCCGATTTCATTTAATTCTACAATGCCGGACTGTTATTTTCACGTCATCGAATTATAAATCTCTTTTTATATATATGAGTAAGTATGTTATTATTATTATTATATGTTAGTCATTTGCAGCTTAATTTAACGCAGTTCCTTGCCTTAATGTATAAAACAACACCGACGTATATTCGCAATTATTAACTAAATGCAATTCGTCAAAATAGTTTATCTTCAGCGTGGCTGCGTTTGCGGTGTTATTTTGAATGTTTGATATTTACACACAATTTAACATGTTTTCGCAACGAGGCTTCAATTAATACAACTGGATCTCATCTGCATCGATAAGCCTGAAATCGAAAAGTAAACGCCAGGCGCGTTTACTTCGATTAACAATTGCCAATAAACAACAATCATGATAAATCATGGATTCCGCACAATTAGGCCGCGAAGATATTTCGCTGGTAATTACAATATCGATAATGATCACACAACCCGTAATGAAGACCGCCGGCTTGGGGAACGCTATCTTGGCCGCTGCGGCTCAACGTTTGCACATCAATAATCGACTTAACCGCATACTAATTAATTAGCTAATTCTGCTTGCTAAGAGAGTTCCATAGTTGTGTGATCGATATCTATTGTTTTTTACCGACTAAAATAAGTATATTTTCGCACAGAATGAAAACTGTGGTCTCTTGATAGTTGTCTAAAAACGTACACCTTCCATATACACGTCTGACCATATGTCGTCTTGTTCTACTAAGTAATATATAACGTTAATTTATTAAGAAAAGCGCCGTATATTCGCATCGTAACACTACTTATTCCGTCATGTCTAGCTGAGCATTTCTTGAAATTTTAACACAACTAGTTTATATCTCTTTGTGTGAACTCCGAAGTTTTACTTAATTGAAATCCGCTTGCGAAAGATACGACATTGCGGCAAAATGTGAGTAAATTCGAGCGACAAAAGTGCAACTTCATGGTTTTCTAAGTTCTTTATCGTGAGGAAGAGTGCAAATTGAAGACGCAAGTTTAATTAAATATACATTAAACATGTGTGTCAAGTAAATATCTTAGTTTCATTTCTTGCCGAGTTGTCTCTCTTTTTTCACCAGCTGGAGGAAAGTGTCTTACAAAGTTAACGGCGTTAGCTGTTACTTTAAAACAGTACGCGTAAACATTGAAGATTGAAACAGCTTTTCCAAATATTAGACGGAGGAGAAAATTTCCGGTGTGCGAGAATCACATACACTGTGGTAGCGAACGCGTAAACACACCGACATCAAATTCATCTCGCTGTCGTCACACAAACGTATGAGTTAAGCCTGAAATATTGGCTCGCCAGGACATCTTTCGGATGTAGGAGAAACGCATCGCGGATGTTAATTCTGACAGATCATACATCACACGCGGCAGAAAACAGCGCGCAAAAAAATATTTCCCGCGGCGAAATCTTCCGGACCAATGTCGTCAGACGGGAAATTACGAGAATCTCGTGCGTGGTAATATTTGTTCGACGATGTTCACACGACGCTAGCAGAACATTATACCGAGTAACGAAAAAATATCGCTGGAATGAGTATTGCGAGTATTTTGCTCTTAATAATTGTTGCTTTATTGAATGCTGCGCGAATATTATGTAGATGCGCATTAAGAAAAGTTTATGAGAAAATTACGTAGATAGTGTAAATTTTATAATCTTATTATCTAGCTTAATGTTGTTATTGTATTGGACTTACTAACGTTAAATATAAAAATATTACATTATAATACTCTTAAAATACTGTCCACTTTAATACTACAATATTAACCAGGAATATTATTGACACCTGTCACAAAGTAAACAGTTTCTCCGTATGCTCAAACAACGGTTTATTTATCTACTAGGATCTCATCACGTTCCACCTAGTCGTTGCAGTAATAGGTATTTATCTAGAGCGAGAGAGAGAGAGAGAGAGAGATTTGTATATATAAATCTTCTAATCTTCACATCAAGTCAAAAGACTTAAATAAAGATATCACAAAGTAAATAAAATTCTAATCTATTGACAAATGTCTAAATTTTTTCTAATATAATAAGTAATGTATAAAAATTGGGTCATATTAATGAAAAGAATAAATAAAACGTCAGAGCATTGATGCTACATTCGTCAAAATAAAACATGTTCTCGAAATTCGATCAGCCAGGGACAACATTTACCTGTCGGACTCGGCGTGAGCTTCATCATAGTGAGTTTGACCTGTTGCTGGCCAAACGTGTACTTGTCCAGGAATGAGAACATAGACGACGGATGCTTGGTCTTCGAATGGCCTTTGTGCAGATTGTTGACGGACTTACTGATGGTCCTGAGATATTCTCTCACGCCAAAACTCGTGTGCGGCAATATCAAGCTGATAGTGAGGGGCGTCTTCGAAACGTTCTTGCTGTCATGAGTAAACTCTTGTTGGCCGAATTTGCCCCCTTGATTATCCCGCGACTTCACACCGCCGTTGATCAAGACGACGAGTGCGCCCATTATTAAGAGAGCGTACAAGCCGCGCATTTTTTTTTCTTTCTCTCTGAAGTCGCAGCCACGGATAGTTTTGTCTTTAATTTTTTTTTTTTTTTTAACTTAAAGAAAAATGCTCACTGTCCCATTTTGGTCAGTCAGGTGCACCGTTAACATAGAACGACATATTCATGAGTTAAATAGATCACAAATGATCGATGCGTACTCTGTTCTACTTTCAATTCTTTCAGTCACTATAACGTATTTTTTCCGTACCTTCGTCATTGTCATTGTCAAAGAATGATGCATCACACAATTAAAGGCTACAAAACTTCTTTTTCACTGACACTTGTACTTGTTCGACTTTGTAGATTTTAATTAAATTTATGACGTGATAAAATTATCTCACGTCGCTATGTGCTTTATTTCTCTAAAATTTAATTAATGCACACGACATACGAGTAACACATATCACAACGAGATAAGACACTTTGACACAACAACTTTTCAATGGCGTTTATATGAATTTATCTGACATCGAAAACGTGGAATATAGTATATTTATTATTTAAGTTAAACACATATATATATTATGTATCTTTGAGAAGGAAGACAAAATTTGATTTTTCCGCAGTATATCGTAATCATATTTTGTACAGATGCGATTGGAAAATTTGTAAAACATCGAGGAAGTGTCTATTTCTCGGATGACACAGCCGGTGGCACGTGACACTCAAGAAGATACTGAAAGAGAAAAAAATTTTGATTCCACACTTGTGCGAATACTCTATAATCGCAAGCCAAGTCTCGAATTATGGTCAAGAGTTCTTTATAGTCTCGAATTCTCTACTTCTAAAGTGCTTACATGTCTAAATTCTTACATGCTCAAGCTCTCTCTTTGTAAGATTTTATGTGCTTGAGAACTCAAATGTTTCGGTAATTGGATCTACAAATCCTTTAATCTTTGTACAAAGATACTAAAGTGTTCTCGGTATTTAATTCTATTATTTAATTCTTTTTCTTCGCTTTTTATTCCCTTGATACCGAACACCTGTATTATGTTCGGCGGAATAAAGCGTATAACACGACGAACGCAACAGATGGATATATTAAACGCTTACAATGGAACAGTATTGACACAACTTCTGCAAAGTTACTCAGTGTTTAAATTTAATATTCAAGTAAGCCATCGCTGCGCGCAAGAAGTTCGGAATCAAACACAGCTTCGTGATCATTATGCGTCGATAATTCGACAATATTCCCAGTAAATATTCCTATTCACTGCTGTAATGAGTATTTCTTTGCCAAGTATTGGCAAGATTGATCAAAAGCAATTACGACGCTGAAATTAATCGGTTCGAAAATTAATTTCACGAGGATCTCGAGAACGCAGGAACCGCGCGTGAGCCAATTATTGAGATTTTCATCGTCTGTTGGAAAGTCACTTTTCGCGGTGTAATATGAAAAGGCGATTGATAAGTGTCCGAAATGATACATAGATTGCGACTATAATAATATCACATTGTTGTTGTTGTTGAGTTTTATCTTTTAGAAGAACAGATAGTTAATTATCTATTAAAGTATCGCATCGATACCTTAATATTTTAAAGAGCTCGAGAAATTGTTCTATTAAAGTGATACAAGTGCTTTCGAAAAGCGGCGGTCTAAGTGTATCGAAATAAAAAGCGATTATATACACATACACACACACATATATATATATATATATATATATATATATATATATTGAAAAATAAATATATTCTAAATTGTTTTTTATCTTTTTAGACACTTATCAATCGTTTCACGTATATACATTAATTAATAATTACAGCAACGTATTGCATTTGGTTGCATTTAGTCGTCGTGTATATGCATCTTTATTCTTTTTGTTTAGAAAATCCTATCTTAGATACAGCCGTAAGCTACAGAACCGATAAAAAGCCGATACATTCTTGCTAGTTGCGCCAGACTTCTTTAAACTTTTATATCTCTCTTTTTCTTTCTCGTTAACGTTTTTTCAAAAAGTACAAACACATAACTACGTATTGCGTTTGAAGTGTAGCAGAGCGTAGAAACTATAACTGGATATAGAAAAGAATGGTTTTACAGATAAATGCATTTCATTGTGTAATTTTTCACGAGATCAGGAGTTTTCTATCGTTCTCGAACGCGCTCGTTAATCAGGTTCGTTGACAGTATGACGTGCGATAGAGTGAAAATGTACACCAAAAAAGGCGTTGTAGATCGAAACAACAACGGGCAGTGAAGAATAGATACAGTTCTATCACGTTCGTTTTCTCTTCCTCTGGGACATCTATTATCTATTGCCAAGTCCGATAGAATAGCGCGAAGTCAACAGAAACGTCATCAAACTCGATTGCTCTTCACTCTTATATCCTTGTATTTTTCATAGACAACAATCGTTTTTTTTTGTTTTTTTTTTTGCGTTTCAAAAAATTAAAGAAACAGAATTCTCGGTGTATAAGAAAGCGAAGTAAACCCGGGCCGCATTTGATCGGATTTATGGAAATTGGCGTTATCCACGAAGCACACGAGCGATAAAGGGAGAAAATTTGCATTATGACATACTCCCTGCAGAACGGCGCGTTTTATGACGTCGGCACGAACACGCGCGCGAAATATCAAGTTTAATAAATCCATTTATTACGTATATGTGGCATAAGCGTTTTAACAGGCAAAATATATTTTCTTTTCTTTAGAACTTTGTTGATCTTTTGATTTAACTAATTCGCCCATCTATAGAATGAATTTTGTTTTTATTTATTTTATTTATTAGAGATCGTACAACAAAATCAGTATCTATCATATTTACGTAATATATATTTTGTAAAATAGGTCGATTTTTTAATATGCCTCTAAAAAAAAACTTCAAAAATATAAATTACGTATACAGCGATGTATACGTAATTAAACAAATATATACGTAATTAAAAACAGATTCAAAGCTCGAACGCGGCTTTTTGTCGCGTAAAACAAATGTTACTAGATTAAACACAGTGTATAGCAGAATGGAACTTATCAAACACAGGCATCTACACATTTAATCTATTGTTAAGCTTGCACAAACAGTAGAATTAGCTTCGCAACGACCGAGCAGAACTAATTTTATAAAGATAGCCAATGAGATCACGCGTGATAAACAAGTCTACGCTCGTTCCGCAACAGAAAATCGTCGTTAACGCGGAAGAAGAACATCCGTGCAGGATTCTGATATTTCCGAGCGTGTTTCTCGGCAAACCTAAAGTTACGTCGCGCACTACTCGTAGAATCACCAATGGAAACCGAATACCGAAGTTTAGCAAGATAGTCGTGTCGGCTTCGGTTAAGCCCAGGATTTCAGAAAGTACTTCGGAAGGATCGTAGTCACGTGATACAGAATCCCGCAACCGATGACCATCTCGAACAAACTTGCTGAGTCTTGAATAATATCGCATAAACTCGAACACAAAACACTTTGCGCTACAACACGAGATCTTGCTTGTTAGACACTAGTGGTATTTAAGAAATTGTAGTTATGCATATAGTTATGAAACAGAACTCGCTTAATGGAAGACTCAAAGGATTAAACATTAAACTGAACAATTCCGATCGTAATGAAGAACTTCGATTATTAAATGTTATTGCAATTAAATTAATTACTTGTATCTATTTATCATATATTGTTTATGATAAATAAACTGATATAGGTGTGTAATAAAAATATAGTTGGAATAAACACATATGTATGATTCTTATATGTTACAAATGTCTGATAAATTTAAAATCTATTTCTTTTTTCAATTTAATCTGAGATGACATTTTACTTCTCCATTAAACTGTGACGCCATTGGCGCTACTAACGTAGTAATCTCATGTTTGACGTGTACCAAAACTGTTTCTAGCTTGCAAAATACAATTTTCTCTAAGATAGGTCAGATTGGATTTGTTCAGAGGAAAGTGCCGATAACGCGTGCAATACGTCGTTACTATATTTTCAGGACTGATCTCGTTCGATCGATGTTTCAGTTTTCTATCAGAACATGTCAATGAGAGCAAATAGATGCAGCTTATAGATGCAAAGAATAGAGAGACAAATAAGTAATCGTCAATAGGAGAGTCGTGACACTTCTTTATATTGATACAGCGAAAAGGTCGCTGAGACACTTTTGAGACATTGATAAATAGAACGGAACAAATCGTAAAAGGATCAGATCGTTATCTTGATATATGTCAATGTACATAACTGTGCACAAAACTAGTTCTGACAAATTTTAAAATAAATATCGACACGAATCACGTTTATTACATGTCTAGCAAGCTCTTTGATAAAATTTTAAAGACATTTTGCTACATTTTGAACAACAATTAATAAATAAATATAATATCCGATGGATATTATAGATATGGATATTCAAGAGATATCTTGACGCTGCCAAAATTGCTTCGAAATGTATCGAATTAGAGCTATTTATGCCAAGGGGAAATGGGCGATAACTGGATTCGGAAATATCCGGATGCCGTTATCCGACAAGATCTCGGCAACGTCAACTTGCCACCATTTCGCATTTCGATGTACTGTCAGGATTATTGATAGAAATGGAACTTCGAAGCGAATGGAAATAGAAAGATACAAATTGGAGACGAACTCGTTGCATTAGTACTCACGTTGCATTAGTAATCACAGATACGCACAACTGTGTCTCTCGATGTTCTGCTACTATTAACGGAGCAGGTAATTCTAATACTATTTTTGAAAGTTTTCTTCACATTGATGTAATTTATGAAAGATATTTAAAACATAAACAATTACACGCTGTGATTCAAAAATAAATAAGACTTCGAAAGTAAATACGTAAATTGTTGACTATATTTACATTATTTTCTAATCTACTTGCAATTGTTTATACTAAAACGTTTTATATGTTAACAATTGTAATTAAAAGTATTTAACGTTTAAATTTGATTGTTTGATTCAATAGAACAAAAAGAAAAGTTTCTTTTAAATAATAAAATCGAAATAAAGTGGAATAAAGTTAACACCTTTTACATTTTTTCTTCGTTTATAATTCATGAACAGTATTGGAAAAAAGAACATTCATGTTGTTCCAATAATTGAACCTCTCAAGCGTTGACTCACGATTGTTACCCTCCCAAAACGATATTCACTTTCAAACGAGTAGGGGTGAACTCTACTCCTTTTTCGATTCGCCGAGTTGTACGACAAACTGAAATAGGAAAAAGGGAAATCGAACTGCGTGATTACATGAGATTGAAATGGCTGGCAAGGAAAATTACTAAAGTAATCTTACAGTTAGATAACGGTATATCCGAGAAAAATTGCAATAACTTCTGTTGTCTCTTATAAAAAATATAAAAATATATATGGTTTTGATAAAAATTTAATATACAAGAAAACTGAGAAAAACTATATTCCTTTAGTTAAAAATGTTAATTTATTGCAATTAAAATAGAAGTTTTAGAATTGACAACTTAATTACTGTACATGAACGAAATAATACTTGTAATTAATGTAAAAACAATTCTTTTATGACGCGTTCTACTTGTGTAATACTTATTAAATGTAGTATTTCTTTCTATGTTGCACTGTGATATTTTAATAATTATTTAAACAATCAAGACTAAAGCTGTTTTAATAAAACAAGACAAATAATTGTACAAGTAATCGACTTATTACATTTTTGAATGATTAGAATGTAGATTACGTAAATTCAAAGATTTCTCTATTTTCATATTGAATTGCCGATATTGCCGAAGTTATGAAATTATTCTCGTTATACTGCACAAATATTCCCGTAAAGTTCAACTTTGTCTCTTGTGCGCGAATTTCTCCCTATTCAATGAACACAGAAGATATTATTCTTTCTCCGCGATTATTTTACAGTTATCATATGCTTAAAATTAAGTTCTCTTAAAATTAAGTTTGAATATATGCTATTTAACTATCGTTTTAATTAAATAGTTTTAAGTAAAAGAAAGTTGTCAAAGGTACTATTTTATCTTTATAGTGTTCTAATAATCTAACCTATTCTAGTAAATTTTAGATACAAAAGTATTCTTTAATTACAGTTAAATATTTATTTCTTTTTTTTTTAAATAATTTTTTAACACAATAATTGGTTTCTTTATAGCTCTTCTCTAAATTATAATCATTTTATTTTCTTCATACAACTGACATATTTTCATATTTTCAGAGCTACTTATTAAATTTCTTGCCCACGTAAAGTTCGCGTAAGTTTCCGTTCGCGTTCGTAGCGATTTTTCAAATGTTCGGTCAAGAACTATTTAATCTCATGATTCACGTCTTTTTGAACGTCATTTTCCACTTCAATTTTATCCGTTCAGCTCATTGCTTGTTCTTCGTAACTTGAAAAGCTAGAGAATCGAAAAGCTAGAGAATCGAATTTGAAACGCGCGAAGAATATGCATAAAGATGAGAAGATTTAATTAAAATTTCATTTTCAGTGATTTTGAAACCGATATTATGACATATGACGTATTTGTTTTATTTGATAAACAATTCTTTATGGTTTAATGTTTAATGTTTAAATCTTTATCATTTTCCTCAATCACATTAGACACAAGAACAACGTGAAACTTTGCGATCGTGAAAATAAAATTACTTCTCATCGACGTGCTTTGTCATAATGGAACACGATTAATTAAGCAAGAACAAGTTGGTCTCAAAATTACGTAGAGAGCGTAGCTCTTTCTTTGATATTGCGCATACTAATAAAAACATAGCATAACGATGTTAATGATAAAGTTTTACAATAACTAGTTAATATTACAAAATGAAAACAAATATCTTGTTTTTTTCAGTTTTCATTCATTGTTATATTTACTTCTTTTATAATGAATGCATAAAATTACTGTAAATAACCAATCAAAATATAGAATTTTGATAAATATCGCACACAGTATATTGAAAAAACACTAACTTTCAGCAAAATAAAAACACATAAATTTTGCGGCATTTCGAAAAGCATAAATCAATACTGCGCAAGCCGCTTTCTTTTATTTACGCGACTTGAGCAGGAAAACAAGACAAAAATCGATCTTCTTAAATGTGTGGACAGAATTTGGCGCAAACTGATTTCGTCAGCTCTTTCATGGCTCACTGAATCGACTGTACGGGTGTGTGCGTGTGTATTTTGCATCAATTCCCACTTCCTTCCTCGTTTTCCCATTTTTCTCCGGCACGAAATCTACCGCTTTCTCTAATTGTAGTTCAACGTGTGAAATTAAATTTAATATGAATCGATACGGTCAGCAAGTGGCAGGAAACTAAATTGCTTTCGTCATTATCAGCTGGATACGCATTCAATGAAATGTTCAAACTGTTTCGCATGACTAAACACATCGCGGATTTCATTCCTAATGAGATTAATAGTTTTGGAAGTTCAATCTGTGAGATGCCATTAGGAATTCCTTTATATTCCTGATTTCTAGAGGGAAACCAGTTAGTTGTTGACGTTAATTGTTCCGATAGCTTTCGGAATCCTACTAATTTCTCTTACAACACTCGAGATAACATGTGAATATAACTTGAGAAAAACACTGTTAAAATATCTTTTCATATATATTACAACAGTTCTGTTTTATTTAAACAAATCTAATTTTTTTAAATTTAATACAACATTGAGAAGAACGATTTCTACAACATAGCTTTAGAGATATAGCATCATACATATAACTACGGTTATCAATAATTTTAACATGCCTAGAAATTATCACTTGAAATTAAAGCGGAATTACATCTACAATTATTATCGTTTAACTATCTACAGAATCATGTGCTTCATGCGCAAAATTCAGAGCGTAATATATCCATAAATTGGAACTATTGCATTTCAACATATTTGATTATTTCATAATGGATTACTAATATACATACTAGATACTTATGTATTAAATATATATGCATATATATGTATGCATATGTGTAAAAAGTTTTAAAATAATTTTATAAAAGAAACTAATGTAGCATACATTATTATATAACACAAGCAGTTAGAAAATACCGTAACGGCGTTTACCTGTTGCTTTATATATTTTTACTCTGCTATCTTAAGCGGTTAGCATTATTTTACATAAACATAAAAAAGTATTATTTAAAAACGGTTTGCACTTTTTAGTTGTAAGATACACTCATGCATAAACAACAAGAATACTCACGATTCGTAATTGTCATCATCTTAAATTTGCAACTTAATATGTATGGTTTTGAAATCCGAGTGTATGTGCGCTCCCGTGACATAAAAAAATAATATAAAATAAAACTTAAAATAAAAGAAAAGCAGTGTTAAAAAAAAGTTGACATTATACGTATACAAATTTTATGGTTTTTTTTTATTTAATCATTTCCACGTAAGATCTATAAAATAAACACGTTTCAAAATACATTCGCTTAGGTAAGATTAAGAACAAAAAAAAAAAAGAAAAAGAATATAAGCGAGCTACATTTTATTCAGATATATCGGAGATTCGTATAAATAGAAAGCAGTGAATCAATATCTCAAACGGCAATAATGATACGATACTAAAGAAACGTTGCGGGAGCATGGCTGTTAATCATTTTGCAGTGCAAATGAACATTCGCTACTCCGGAGAACGATAAATCGCATTTATGTATCGCCAATCGCGGTCGTTGCGACTAGCAGCGCAAGGGAAAGAGGCTTTTGTGTGTGTGTGTGTGTATATATATGTGTGGAAATGACGCAGCGACAGTGTACATATCCACATAAACAAAACATCAACACATCCTCATAACACAATGTCTTGTCCAAAAAGCGCGCAAAGCAAGCAAAAATAAAAAAATTGAGATAACGGTCGGGAAAATAAAGAATGTCATTTTATTAGACGTGAATGTTTACCTAAGCTGAAGACGGGACTTAATCGATGTGGCTTCTAATTAACGCCTCGTTAAGCGACGCTCGAAGGTTACACTCGAGGTTTGCAGAAGAGTCAGACATAACTGTAGAAGAGTACTTTCGGCACATTATGCAAGCAGCATCCGTCCTACGCACACTCGCATGCTTGGAAAGTTACTCGTGCAAGTGACTCACGGATAACGGACCGATTGGAATATTCATTGAACGGGAGACATAATGTCAAACCAGTGGGTTGCATTTTTAAGTTTAGCAGAATGTTCCGCTGACTTCGATATCACGTCGACCGACAGAATTAATCCGACCGAAATATGTGCCGAGTAACGCGTACAAGTGATTGCGTTATGAGCGCGAGAATAGTTTCCGCGGGGTGTACGGTATCATGAAAATTGTCCATTCATATATGTATATATATCTTTATATATATATATATATATATATATATCGCCGCGATCGTAATGGAGCACGGGGCAATAAATGCGCCATTCAAATGGAATATTTTTGCAACTATATCAGATCACTGTAAAACCGAGCAACAGGAATCGCAATAACATAAATGACCACGCAACGGAATAGAGAGAATGCGTAATCGGACTTTTTGTGTACTCATTATCAGTTTAACATTCGAGAGAAATAAAGTTTGAAAAATAGTTTAATTCTAAGTTATTTATAAGATATGTCTTGAAAGTTTAATGTTATATTTTTAAGTGTTACAAATATCTAAGCTTTAATTTCTAGAAGAAATTATATTTGCACGTTATTATACTCTACGTATTATTAAATAGCAATTTAAGTTGTTGAAACAAAGAATAAAACAAAGAATATATAAAAGTACAAGTAAAATACAGACATAAAATATATTGTTTTTGAAGTAAAAGTCTTTGATATTTATACTCTCTTGCGTGAAATTATGTTTTTAAGAACAGTTTAACTCTCTCTGCATATCAAGCAGGTGTGTGTAATATTTGATACTTTACACACACATATAGAAGTTGGATGAAACTTCAAAATAACTACTTTTACCGCTGATACAGCAATATTTTCGAGACTTTGACTTGTAATTAATTGCATATTCGCTTTCGCACAATCAATGAATTTCGCAATTTCTGCCGACAATACAGAGATCCTATACCTTTGCGGAGCAGAGATGCGTGCGAACTGTACAATCTCACGATCTACTTGAGAATGATCGATCTGGCAGTAGTGTCACGAACAGCAACGTAATTACCTGCGCTGGCCACGAAGATTCATTCCTCCTGCGATCTCTGGAATCTATGAGAGAATGGCGGGAACAGATACACAAAACGATGGAAAGAGAGACAGAGAGAGTGAGAAAGATACTCTCTAGGATCGATTCTAACTTCAAAGATGAAATCAGGTCATTTTTTATCAAAACTGGACACATCCATCGCGTCGCGCGATTCTCTAGAGGTGGAGGTTACGCTGACACGCACGTCTGACGTGCAATCCGGAATCCGTCGTGCTTTGTCCGGAGTCGTGTGTATTCGTCGCAAAAGACACATACACAGCGTCTATTTAAATCACCGCGCTGTTGACCATCCAATCGCGTCGCAAACGGCGCGTGCTGAGCTACCTGTCACGCGTCAGCTGTTTCGTTGCCGCGCTCAGCGTATCGTGTTTCTTCACGCTCGTAACAACAAGGTCGCGTTTGCCGTGACGTCTCGCGTACGCGTGAATTATTGATGGCGAAAATTTCCGTTGTGTGACCGACAAAACTCACGATTCGATACAAGAATATTATCCGACAGAAATACTAAGTGCAGCGATATGTCGAGACAATTCGCTGCGGGGCTAAACGCGAGACTAACGCGGTGATTTTCGTGATAGCCGTTCAGATGATCGATCGACGTACAGTTGTTCGTGGTAGTCGGGGAGAATCGGGCGATCCATCGGTGGCTTCCCACGCGGAGCGGTATCTCACCCCACGTCTTCGTCGTCGTCGTTGTCGTATCGCTGACTACGGCACTAGTTGACGCACCCCTCTTCACTTCCGTCGCAACCCTCACTCGTTCACGTGATCAGGAAGTTTCACTTGGCGCAGCGGAAACGATTCGCGTTGCATTGCACGCCGTGCGATTTTTCGATTCAACGATGCTCTCTTTCTGGGCTCTTTGCGTGCACGGCTGAAAGTAGACTCGACGATGACAGTCGTTCGTTGAAGATCGCTCGAGGACTCTTGAAAACTCGAGAATCTTCAGAAAACGTGTAGACTTGAAAAGGACCGCTACCATCTGTGTGATGGACTAGCGCGTACAAACGAGTGACGCTTTCGTATCGCCGGGTACTGCGACACTTTCACTTGTTTTTTGTTGTTTTGACACGTGCTCCAGTGCGGATACTGCTGTGTGAGGCCCTCGCATGTTCCGCTGACACGTGTGCACCCAACGCTCACCGTAAACGAAAATTCAAAATACGACTCGTATGACACAATAGACACAACGCGAAAACAAGGTGTTAAAAGGGAAAAAGATAAAACCAAACAGTGGCAAGAGACAGAAGATGCAAAAAAACGGAACAGAAAATAGAAGGAAGATAGAGAAAGAAGGAAAAGAAAGAAAGTAGAAAACGAAGAAGGTGATGAAGAGGAGAGACAGAGGAAAAAGGGACGACTAACTACCCCCGTAGCCTTCGATTTTCGGGAGGAAAGTGAAGGCCGCAGACACCGCCCAGCCAACCGCCCGGGTGTGCCAACACGAAAAACCACCCCCGTGGTGTGCTCCACGGCGGATAGCCCGAGTCACCCCATCGCGCATGTGCTCGGTCTCCATGGATACCGCGCGAGATACGCGGCGGCGGCGACAACGGTGGCGTTGATGACGGCGGTCCGTGGTACTTTAAGGGTCGCCAGGACTTTCTTACGCAGCAGGATATCTAGATTTAATGGTATAAAGAATGGATAGCGGAACTCTACACACCCTCATCGCACCCACTGCACCTCTTAGCGATACTCTTCATAACGGCAAAAGTCGGCTTTCAAATGTTTACATAATACCAAGAAGAGAGAAAGTACAATGGGTGAGAAGGGGCTGTTTATGTATATGCGAGGAAACGATGAATACGGGCGTGGTAGTTCGGCTTGTGGCTTAAAGTGGGCGAGGCTGCTAAACTTTGAAATTACTTATCTATGAGATTCGTTATTAATTTGAGATTACTTATTGGATTAACTTTGAGACTTATTGTTTTTAAAAATAATTTGTTAAATTAGAATAATAATTAGAAATATAATTTTCAATAATCTCGATATGAAATTCTTCCTTAAATAAAAATATTTAAAATAGATATTCATATGTTTATTAAATATAGATGGATAGATGCACATACTTATAAATATATCAAAAGTAAAAAAAGAAAAATATCACGTTATACGACGATTTCATAAATAAATAAAAATATACTAACTTATATAACCAAAGAAATTTTTTCCATTATTTAAATCTTCTTTGTTTTATACATTATATGCAACAACAGTATAGAACAGGAGAAATATTTAAATAGCATATTCTAAAGCAGAGAAGCCACAAGTATATTAACAAAATGAACAAAGTGTAATAAGTATGATCAGTAGATGTCATTATTACTGCAAAGAGAAAACTGATTTAAGAAAAATTACGCGCAAGGTATACGCGTAATGAAATTTCCGTTTAACTAAATATAATTCTCCACTACTCTCTCTCGAAAGTGGATGTGTGCTTCTAACTACTCACAGCAGAACTCGTATGGTGTTGATGCAATAAGCGACCGCAGGAGTAGTATTAAAGACGCGAAAAAGATGATATTCCTCATATGGAGAAACAATTATCACACTGTATAAAACTGTATAAAATTTTAATTCTACGAGAAATTAGCAAGAGAGTCACATGTTGTTACAACCTACATTGTTCCGTAATTTCGATTAATTAGAAAACCATTTCTTAAAATACGAAATTGTGATGCAAGGGAAATTCGAGCACGATAATGCGAACAAATATTGCCG
>QVNZ01010165.1:16105-62985 GCA_014825645.1 Pseudomyrmex dendroicus | reverse complement strand
GTAGAGAAAGATTTTTATACTAATACTTTTCTTTTACGAGTTGCGCATGTACTTGGCGCCTTTTTTTACCTTTTTATGAAAAGGTATTTCGGGATTAGAAAGATAACGTGTAAATCGGGGGGAATTAGTATCTTTTCCGAGAGATCTCTTTGTGCAAAATGGTGTATGGTACATGATGTATTTTGAAAAGTACTTATAACGAATGAGTGAAGCTCGTAAAAACTTAAAAAAACAAAAAAACAAAAAAACAAAAAACAGAAAGTTAAAAGAGGCAACACACAAGATGTCGGTGTGTGTTAAATTATTTTTTTTCAACTAGTGTGTTTTGCATACATTTTTTGATTCCAACATTTAGATCATCATCAGCGAATTAAATAAAGAAAGAAAAGGAGATACACAATAAAATACAATAAATTCAATAAATTACAGAATTATTTAAAAGATAATAAACTAAATCTCACCGCAATTAAATAAATTAAAGTTGCATCAATTTAAAAGATAAAATAAAATAATGTGTTTAGAGTATAAAACGATTGTCAATTTAAGTAAGTTAAAAAAACGCGAACAAAATATAGAATCCAAATATAATAAATAAATAAATAAACAAATATCTAGTCACGAAATAAAATCGTCTTATAGTCGAAAATAAATAATCACACCAGAATCACAACGGAAAATCAACCATGCATGAGATTTCAAAGTAAACTACCACAATAACTTCATATCTGCTTATAAATAATGAGTCAAAGTATGAGTCAAGTATGAGTCTAATAAGAAAACGATTAATGTTTATATATTGCTCTGGTAAAGAGAGAAGAAAGGTCTGAGCTTATCCGCGTTGCGGATACATGATACTTGTATGACACGTTAAGATTACGCTTAATTTTGAACGAGCAAAGTTGCTTGTTCGGTTGCTTACCTTGGTACGTACTCGAGTGCTTTTGTATGCGGAAAACAAAACCAGCGACGCTCTCTCTCTCTCTCTCGTGCGCAATTCAAGAATCGCGAGAAAGTTTGCGACGTTTTCCTTCCTCGTCGTTTAATGCGCCGATCGCCGTCATAATGAGCCCGTCCCGGTCATGGGAGTCTGAGTTCCGAACAAACTTGGTCAAAGTTCGGTAGGTTTTTTTTTTTTTTTTTTTTTTTTTGTCGTCGTTTTTCTGTCGCGTTGTCCACCATTGTCCGGCCGGACGAAATATATATATATCGGTTATCTCTTTCTCGGCTTCTCTTTCATTCTCCGCTCCTTTCATCTTTCGCATCGGCGCGACGCATGAGTTTCGAATACCTGTTCGGAATATTTTTCCGGATTCCGGTCGTATTAAATGCCGCCGGACTATAATGTTTTTTTTTCAGACCAGTTTCCGCGCGATGTAATAAATCCCGTGCCATTGAATATTTAATGACACGTCTCCCCGCAGTATATTCGTGAGCTTTATTGCGCTACATTTACCTATAGAGATATAAACTGATTGTAGGACTTGGTAAACGAACCAATAGGAGGATGTGTTTTCACTTGTTCTTCTTTGGATAGGTATTTATTTATTTATTCATTCATTGTGTACGAACTTTATAGTTTGTTCACGTTTTTTAAATTATTTAAATGTTTCACCCAGTTGACAATCGTTTTACACTCCAAACACATTATTTATTTTATCTTTCGAATTAATGTTTCATATTTATTTAATTTCAGTGACACGTTTAATTTCACGACACCTTTGCGTATGGAGTACCAATACAAAGACGTGAGCTGTGAAAAAAAAAAAAAAAAAAAAAAAAAAATTTAACAAAAGAAATGAGCAAAATGGTTCCGAGATGTAATTAAAGCCGATTTTAATTATTAAAAATTTTTACGCCATTATTTATCAAATCCTAGCACTGACTTTACATTCACATGTAAATAAACCGTATACCTGTGTGTATAAAATAACAAATTGCCAAATTTGCGGAAGGTCATCACTCTGATGACAAAAGGAAGGCATACCTGGTCTGTAGGCGATCTTTTTACAATTTGTAGTCTACGATTTTGTGTGTGTGTGTGTGTGTTACAAATCTTAGGCATCATTTAAGGCATTGTCTGTTATTTTCTTAAGAGAGAAACAGCGAAGAATAAAATTGATAAAAGTAAGGAACTAATCGCGTGCGAGATTCAATTCAGGAAATTTCACGAGGATTCTTTGATCGCGAGAGAGAATAGAAATTGCGTGTCTTAAGGAAAAATTCCTCTTTAAATTAAGGATGTACTTATTTGTAGTAGTAGTAGTAGTAGTAGTAGAGAGAGAGAACGAGAGAGAGAGAGAGAGAGAGAGGGGGAGAAAGAGAGAAAGAGAGAGAGAGAAATGGTTGTTGTTCTTCAGATTTCCTCCGGTTCAGGAAATTCAGGAAGGAAGTGACGAAGAGAGAGATGTTGTAGAGGTAGATGTTTTGAAAAAGAAGTTTGATCAACGTGTACCGGTGAGAATGTTCCACTTCTTGTGAGGGAAGCGATATGAAAGTCAGACTAAAACTCCAAATGTTGATTAGCGATGTTAGTGGAATTACTTTCGCAAGTTTCGAGAGCAAAACTGTGTTTACTGAATTATTAATTATTGTTTTTTTTTATTAATGATTATTACTTTCTGAAACGTCGTTCCGAAATTACGAGGTCAGCTGCGTTTTAGCGGGAGAGAGAAAAAAGAAACGACCCGTTGTTTCAAAAATCTGTTTTGACGAAAGCGACGCGCGGTTCTTTTGTTTAATTAACAGAGTGCAATTTGTTAAAGTACAAGTTACAGATCTAATTAATTTCAAATAATTGTAAAAACCTTAAGTTACTTCTATTGCGTATTATAGTTCGATCGATCATCCTTTTCTTTCGATTGTGAATTAGTGGGATAAAAAAAAAGATACAAATAAATGTGAACGGTTAATTAATTATTATACTCGGCGAGAGTAGCGGCGCGAGTTGATCTGTCACCAATCTAGCAGTGTTATACGGACGTTGAAGAGTCGAGTTTTCGCTAAAGAGAAATTCCTTTCGGAATGTCGGGTTCGACTGTCTTTCTAAATCGAAACTTTTCGATCACACACAAAGAGTCGATGCGTTTCGATCTCTCGAGAAGCGTCGTCAGGATATTTCCGAACTGAGAAGATCGAGCAGAGAGAATTAAGAAGATTAACCGACTAAGCATGACCGATTCGAAAAACTGGTTAGAAACTGACTGTTCGAACGCTATTGAACGCTAATGACAATCTGGATTTGAAATGGGCGTCGAACTCTTTGATTTTTTCAATCAAAGTCGATTTTTGACTCCCTTTCTTGTTCTTCTTCTTCTTCTTCCGTCGAATCTTCGATCTTTCATTTGCTGAAATCCGAACAAACAAAAACGTCAATCAGCAACGGCCACTTTTCTCAACTCCTCTGTCGTTTGTTTAAAATTCTTAATGTCTGTACAGGTTTTATCTCTTGTTTAGTCCTGCGTCCACAATCCTCTTGATTTTTTTACGACTGTTCTTCTAGAGATAACAGGACCGATTTCCCCGAATTTCATAGAACTCGTTAGTATTTACCAGACACTTCAGTCGATCGTTTTGTTTATGCCTCTTTTAACAGATGTCGCTGTTTATTTTTCCCGGTCCCGTTCGGTTTATTTCTTGTGAAGTGATTTGCAGGTTTGTTTTAACTCGACAAGTCTCTAGTCTTTGAACAGGTCTTCTATTCTCCGCTCCTCTATAATTTAATTACTTCTTAGAATTCCGGTCTTGAGAGAATTAGTGTACATTTCGTTTCGCACCAAGAGAAGAAGATCACGACCAGTCTCCAGGATGACGTAACGATATAATTTTCTCGCAAGCGTTTTGTTTCGAGACGACTTCGTGCGACAGCTAAGAATTAATTTCACGTTCTTAAAGATCTTGTTTTCTTCACAAAAGATTTGTTTCACAATGCGTGTGCGCGTGTGTATACGTAAACGCGATTTGTATATCTCTTTTTGTCCATCTACATTTATCATAAATCTCCTTGTCAAGAGCCCGGTATCGTAAGCGAGTATCTCGAGAAGTGCTTCGTCGGTTTTATGCACTCAATCACTGTAGCTGGCACGCGCGGGAAGAACGATGACTATTCGGGGAGAGAAAAAGCTTATCATCTTCTTTCTATTTTTCTTATCTTTTTCCTCCATCAATCCCGTATCTGAATTTAAATCTCTCGCTATAAATTAAGGAAAAAAAAAAAAAAAAAAAAAAAAAAAAAATCAGAATGTGCGCGTCCGTCCAACACACGCCCGGTCGAATGTATATATTTCCGAGAATCTTTCTCGAGAAATGTCAACCGAGCATCGGTGCGTTTTAATGCGGTGAAATTAATATAATTCAATTTACACGCTCTTGCAATTTTCATTAACAAAACGCTTCCGCGAATATATATTTAGAAAATATATTCGCGTACAGAGTTTTGCGAGAGAAAGAGAGAGAGAGAGAGAGAGAATAATACTGTTATTAATTCATTATTGAGTTGCGAAAGTGTGTAAAATATATTGCGTTGAACAAATTAAATTACTTAACTTTGCATTTTGTTATCTTCCCCGGGAACGCGAATTTTTTTTTTTTTTTTTTTTTTGTTATCTTTTTGCGCTGGTTTTCCCGAACTGTTCAGACGCAGGCATATCTTGAGAGACTTGAGACCGCCCGTTATGTTGCATTTTTCGCGGCGTCGTCTCTTCGTCATCGGCAAACGGTCGCTTTTTTAGATCGCTGAAAGTGAATCGACGTTTACGCCTCGTCGCTCTTCCTCGTCGCGTTTTGACATAAAGACGCTGTGGCGCGGGTGAAACTTTTAATAGAGAGGCTGACGCGCGAAAGCTAGAACATCGTTGCCGCCTACGAGCGTGACAAGTCGGAAAGAGCGGCACTCAGGCCGATGAAATTTACTTAGCAAGAGTAACGACATCACTGTCCACTCGAAAATGGCATTTGACGAATGAGACGCGAGTTTCAGAACTGACTGGGAATGGGTTTAGACATTAGAGCGGAAAATACAAAAGAGAATCTCAAGGAGGAAACTTGTGTGTAGCTTGCGATTTTTGTAATGCGATTGTAACAAAATGTAAATCAAATGTAAATTAATGTTATGCAAATTAATTACAAACAACGATATTGCGCGTATATGTTATTTGTTTTCCATCTCTCTCGATATTATTTATTTCTTGTTTAAAAAGCTCGTGAAATTAAAGTCGACATGTCGCATCGGAAAATCAAGTGTGGAAATATTTTTCAAGTAAATGTTTATAAAAAGTTTATTAGACACAACGAACATACGAGATGTAACAACTTTTCCTCGTTAAACAACGAGCTGTTTAACATATTAATTGTGCGGAATATACAATTCGGCGTCGATATAAATCTCTCGAAGGTCGCAACGACATTAATATTTTCTTCGTGTTTTCAAATTTCTGCATTTATTTTTGTGCACTGCTTTTAGCACTCATTGTAAATTATCCACTAAGCGAACAAGAGGAAAATCAGCGAGCGATTCTGCGGCTGGTTTTGTTTTTTTCGAATCGTCGTTTAAAAACCTTTTAAGACAATTTGCGCGTTACATTGTCGAAACACGTCGATTTTCACCGCGTGCGAGACGTCGGGCATAATTGCTCGGGCAATAATACAACGCCGGTACTTACAACGCCGGTAAATGCATTTTTCATTGCTCCGCTGTAAAACTCGGAGCGAGTTAAGCGATTTTATCACGGGGGTTTCCCCCATTTACGAAACGCCCACTCGTGTTTGCATTTAACTTGTGGAATACGTCGCGTATATAAAACGCGCATTACATTGTCATCAATTAGTTCTCACTTCCGATCGATGTTTTAACACGATGGGACATTTCGCAAACGACAGTTTGCAGATTGTTCCGAACAAATAGTTATAAAACTAAAACACAATTTTTTTCGTCACTGTTTTGTTTCAAAAATAATTGCGAAAACACTTGTAATGTTTCAACGTTCATAGAAAATAAATAAATTCGCTTGTTTTCAAACACTTACTCAATTAAAATAAACGCTACATTGCACGAATTACGCATTTACATATATATCGCATATCGATATATATCGCATATCGATACATATCGCATATCGATACATATCGCATATCGATCTTCTTTTTGTTTCTAATTGCCGATTCCAGCAAAGTGTTAAAACGACTTTTTTGTATAAACAATTTTCCGTTTAAAAATAAAACGGAAATCTTGAAATTCATGTAATCTTTTTATTTATCTAATAACAAAATATTTGTAAAAAATTCTCGCACTTTTTCTTAATAACAAGAGACAGCTAAGTTTTCTTTTGTTACTCGTACGTGATATGTCTAGAAAGAAGGAAGAGAATCAATCTAGATCGCGGTCACAATTAAATATATTTTTGATTACAATCCGCTTGTTATTGCATTTGTTATTTCCGCAATTGTCTTACAAAAAGAAATATATATATATATATATATATATATATATATATATATGTATCTTTAATGTAACATCAGACACTAATAGTACTGTTAACATAATTTTAATCAGGGAAAAGAGAGATTAGCGAACAACGAAATTCAATTTTGCAAAACTGATGTCATTATAGTAGCTCCACGAATAAGTAGAAGAACCTCGCGCAAAGCGAGGCAAGTGGATAAGTCGCACGAATTGTCGACTCTTCAGGCGGCGGCGAACGTTTCGTATTTGCGCGAACGCGACTCAACATAAGACAAATTAGAAATATCTTGTCGAGCAGCATGCGGCTAACATGCGTATACACAATTAAGCGTAAAAACAATTAAATTGCGATTAAAGTCTATTAGAAATAAATAAATATCTTTTTGCAATATTTTAAAATTAGTTAGGGGAGTATACGGGGTTTCATATATGTGATGCAAGTATAGCATCCTATATGATTTAAAGAATTGAAATTTCAATTCAAAACTCACGTGTAAAAATTTATACATGAACACATATATACAGAGTGTCACATGAAGATCGTATCACCGCTCGTAGGCAGGTAAGAAGATTGTATATATGAATACATAATATATATATATATACAAGCATATTTCTGCACAACATTCTGCAAACGGCTCTTAAGACCGTATTTATATTTGTATTTCTTATAAATAAATATTATATTTTTTATATATTAATTAAAACGAAATACACGGCTCTGTTAAGTATAAACTACATCAAAAAAAAGAACTTTGAGAGCCGAATGTACGTGCAAGATTTTGCATATTTTTAACGTCTGAATTAATACACGAATTGGAAAGACGACTGCATAGAATGCAAAAGATCCGGGTTCGATTTTTGACTCTGAAAATGTCTTTTTGCAATAGATTGTTTAACTTTAATTCTGTAAACGTAGTTTTTAGTTACTTTTCCTGTAAATTTCGACAATTTTATGACGCGATTTTTTACTGGTTAAAATGTTGCAAAAAATGTGTAAAAATTCGTAGAGTTTTCAGCATTTCACATTAAAAAAATAACATTAGTTTTCACACATTTCTTTATGTTTCGGATATTTCTCCACTAAATAGTCAATAAGACATCTAATTTTCGAAAATTGCACGGACACTAATGTCATGTTTAAAAAATTAAAAGTAGTTTCTTATGAACGAATTTTAAAATTGTCATTCAAATTGTCTATGAGTATTAATTTATACGTTAAACAATATAATATCTCGCACGCACATCAAGCGACTCAAAGTCCTGTTTGTTGATTTAGTTTCCATCAATTAATTAAGTTCTCTATTACGGCGAAGCGATAAAGTAAAATCGGACGGAGTAATTTTAATATCTTAGTATTTGTGTATCACGGAAAAAAAAAACACTCGCGAGAGCTTTTTCTTTACGCGTTTGCCAAGTAAAATTGCGCGAAAACATTTATTTCAGAGCGAACTTTCTCAAAGTAATAAAATGCCTCTTCAGTTCTTTTGCGAAGCACTCACATAATTTTCGCTCGACCCCCGCGCGTATCGCAGCGGGAAAATTTAATGGCCCGGTGACTCAAAGAACTTCTGCTGCTTGAGAAACGCGATTTTTAATCTTTGTTTTTTTGCAGGTGCAGCGCCGAGTTCCACCCCGAGCACCCGCGCGATGCGAAAGAGAAATGCAAGACAGATTTTACAAGTAATTAATATTAAAACAAGCATCGAAAACACTACTTAGAGATTTCAATATACTCCTAGATTTCAATATACTCTCAATACTCTTGGATTTTAATAAAGAAAATTATATTTCAAAAAATATATATTATACTATTTGTGCAATTATTGGCGCCTGATGACGAAAAAGAAATTTCAGCAATTTAGACAGGCGTCGCGATATATAATTTTCTCGGCGATCGATCGAATTCTGTTCAACAACATATATATGTACTTCATCGCACTTGTGTCACGTTAATATCAGCGCGGTGTGGTGGCAAGTCGGTGCGCGTTCATCGCGGAAGTACAATATCGTGTACTACCGAGCCCAGCTGCGCGTTTTCGGAAAACTCATATTCTATCAGGCCTCGCGCAGTTTCAAGCACAGTGACTGCTTCTCTCAAGCAGCAGGGCGAGATCATCCCTTACGAGTTTCGCTTATCGCGAAAAGGATTGCCGTGTCCTGTCGCACACGCCGCTCTCGGTGGGAAAACGCGAAGAGAGAGAGAGAAGGTGGTACCAGTCAACCGCAATCCGAGATAAACCTCGATAGCGAGCGCACCTAAGGATTTGTAACCGTCTATAGATATACTCCGCGCGGATTTTCGGGCGCTATCACACTCGCTGCGGGCTTCCAAAGAACTTGCTCGATAACGTCGACGGACCGTCGAAAGTTCGAAAAACGAAATTGGACAACGAACCAACGGGTGTACCGTAACTTGTTATGGGGTCAAATGGAGTGAATGAAAGAGTATCACTGTGGTGAGTAGCGTGAGTGGCTCTCCGAAATTTCCAAATTGAACGAAAGAGAAGACCAACGAGAGAGCACGAACGCGGTTAATTGTGTGTTGTAATTTTTTTTTACTGCGCTCTAACGGATCGAGCAATTCGATCGGGGGATATGCGATCTTTATGCTGATTGTAGGGATAAAATAAAATAGGTCGTAAAATAATACGAGATGAGAATTTGATGTTCGAAAATACAAATGTTTGATGCAAAAATGTTCGCGCCAAACAATTTCCGATCCGATTTCGACCTTCTGCTTCCCCGGCAAATGTTTTCTTCTGTTTTCAAAAGTCGTTGTACCTGTTTTTCGATCTGTAGAAGATTGACTTCGATTTTTGTCAGAAACTGCCAACTCGGATCGACACAAAAAATACTTATCTCGGAACGTCGATAATACGCAAAATTATGTTATAAAAAATTTCAAAATCCAAGATACAAATAAATAAGTATTTTTTGCAGAATATTTTCACAAAACTATCGGCGCGCCATTTGTGTGTATTTGGACAGAAACTTGCGAAACTGAAAGAAATTTCGAGAATTAAGGCCGCGGAGTTTGCACCGATCGTGCAAAAATAAAAAAACTGATATATTTATTATATATTTCATTATATTAGATGTATAATATTTTATTTTATTAGATATTTTGATATATTTTATATTATTTAAAATATTTGTGATATATTTTATTAGATATACAAGCTGTGGCGTATGCGAATGATTTCGGATGCGTTTTTCCTATCACGTTTTTTATATTTGCGCAAGTATGTTCTCGCGAAAGTTGCTGCTTTCGAATTCGATACGTTGATTCAACTCGCATGCATTACTACGAGTCTTGCGGTGCGCGCGGGATTTTGATGGATGCCCGGAAGGGAGCAAATAGAGCACTCCCTCGGCATCGTTGCGTGTCGCTAGGGATTTCTGCCAATCTTTCTTCGTAGATCCGGCGTTGTCTTGGCGGAAGATACCCGGTGCTATTAGCATCAACCTCTCTCTCTCTTGCTCTCTCTCTCTCTCTCTCTCTCTCTCTTTCTCTGTGTGAATTCCATAATAAACTCACTCACGCGCGCTTGCACGGTAGAAAATGCATTTCCCGAATACATCCGTTGCATTATGCAGACGCATTCTTGCTCGTACATGTATACTAGCTGCACATTGTGCTGTTTAGATCGTCTAATTTCGGATTTCACAATGGCGGTGCAAAGGAAAATGTTGAAAACAAAGGTTGCAAAGTACGCACGCACTTTAACAAAACATGTGTTATATCACACGATGAATTTTCACAAAAAAAAAAAAATTCTCCATTCTTCTTTTTTCTTTTATTTAAACACTCTCTCTCGTGGAAAATGTGACATTATGTTCTTGATGGCTTTTTAGCGCATTATTCGCTCGAATACGATCGTCGACGAGAACGACATCGGCTGTCAATCGACGATGAAAAACGACAATACGTGAGACGCGTAATGAGATGCAGAATGTAAAAGGATCTTCGCGAGAGAGACAGACCAGGGGCGGGTGAGATCGTAAAGCTCGATTTTACGAGCGCGCCTCTAAAACCCGATCAGATAATTATACCTCCGTATGAGGTCGCGGTTATTTTTCGACTGCGAAATGGTTTAAGAGCATCGTTTTTCATTCTCTCTCTCTGTTTCTCTTGCACTTGCATCGTCATGCAAATTAAATTCGATTATTATTATTATTCGCCCTTTCGCGAGAATCTCCCGTATATCATTTCTCTCAGCGCGCGAAAAATGGCTCCGACGTTTCCGCGAAGACAGATAACCGCGCGGAAACTTCTTATTTGCGAGCTTATTCGGACGATGTGAGACTGCCTTCCGCTTTTAAAGAATGATTAAAAACGTACGGCCGCCAATTGGCCTCGTCCCTCGATTATTAATTTTGTAACGAAATTTACAACGTTGTGAGAAACTAAAAATTAGTATATATTATAAGTAAAATTGCCTCCGCGGTTTTGTTTCAATAAAAAAATAGTCACGTGTTATCGCATTACAAGATTAAGATGTTTAAAAAGACGTTTAAATTTCAAACAAATATATTATAGATGTTTGTTGGATATATTTATTCGCTGTTCGATAGGTCGATGCAAAAGATAAGATATTATCGATAGCTCGATTGATAGAGCGAGCTATCGATAATATGAAATAATTCGACGACGAGGAAGGACATTCGTGTAACAACCACAGGAAACTGTCGCATCTTTTAGAATTGTGGAAGTCCGTCTCGCGGACATCAGTTGGTCATGTATTTAGTTGAGAATAAATTGAAGTTTTGTTAATTGAAAGCATTTTAAAATCGAGAGTCAACAGCTCGTGTACAACATATTGTTTTGCCTCGTTGTCTTCGTTCGAGAGATCACGAATAAGAAGCGCTGGCTTAATTATCACATTTCCGCACGAGTTTCGTCTTGATTTTGATTTTCCGAGCGCGCCAGATGCGACTTGGAGAAAGAGCAGCGCTTAGGGCGCAAGACGCGGTATCGCGATTCGGAAATCGTGCCACGCTCAAATTGGATTCAGTTCCCGCAGGAACCGTCCGGATTCGCGGTCGGAGAAACGGAAGTCTCCTTCAACTATACCTCCGCTTTGCATCCGGCTGGAATTTCCAATTTAGCTGTCCGAATAAGGAGGCCATATTTAGAACGGACCAGACTACCATTAAATTGGGAGGAGCTCTACCAACGGCAACACCTCGCGTCTTGTTTGCGCGAGAGATACGTCGTCGTAGCCGACTTGATCCTCTTGCTTGGAAAACAACACAACAACAGAGCTCGGAGAGCGAAATGTGATTAAACGCGACGCCGTAAATTCAATTAATTAAATAAACGACCCGCGCCCATTTTTCGTCCGAGCCAAGATATTGTATCGTCGATTATGTAACTACACTAAAAAAACAAAAAAATTCAAACTCGCGGTAATCGATATTTTATATTTCCGCGAAATTTCATTTCGTCGGAAATTCTCGGACACGTTCAATTTGCGACGGTCCGGAGTCGGAGTTTTCTTCCGCGACTATCGATAATATCGAGCTTAACATCGACGAATATATCGTGACGATATCATCGCGAAAACAGTATATTCGCGAAGTCGTGGAAAGAAAAGTCTCTCGCGAGACGTCCTTTTTTTTTATCTGGCCTTCCATCAAAACTTCACGTTTTACGACTGCGAAACGAGTTTTTCTCGGAAGTGCAGATATTGCGGGCGTTCTTTATATGACACAATCGTGTCGCGGACAATAGCGAAGTCTCTTCGTTTCTTCACCTGAAGCAAGTGAAGAGAGCTTCGTCTTCTTTTCTCTTTCTCCTTTCTTCCTCCGGGACCGGGTTGTGTTTTTCGCGCCGATTCCGGTTTTACTACGACGACGACGACGATCGCGACGAGAGCGCGGGACTCTCTCCGCGTATTTACGTGATTGGCATTTCCTCGTACAGGAAATTGATGCAAGTCGACCCGAGAAGAAAGTCTCTCGCGTAAAGTAAAACAAAGACGGCAATATTTACGGACGTCTGAAAAGTTTCTTTGTTTTGCAAAGAAACAAGAATAAATATAAAATTCTCCGAGAGAATTTTTTTTCCTCGCGAGATGTCGTGAGATGTTTATTGTCTCTTTGTAATGTCTTTGACATTACGTCGCGCAAAAAAAAAAAGATATATCTGCGCGCAAAACGTTTTTTGTGTTTCGTAATTCTCACCATTTTCGCGAGAGATGTGAAGAGCGGCTTGTGCTGATTGAACCAGAGCGCGCGTCGACAACGACGACGACGACGTGACGTTCACCGTCATTTTCTCGTTATACGGAAAACGAAGAATCGCGTCGCCGCGGTCCTTTATAACGAACGGGGCAAACCAACGAAATCGTTATTACACTCGGTTTATACGAGGATTTGTTGTCGAGTCCTGGTTTCGCTGTGGAGACAATGCGACGGCGGGGTCCCCGACGGGTTTGGATCAGATCCAAGGCGACCAAGCACCGCCTTTTCTTTCCGCTCCATAAAGCGAATGTCGCGCTTTGCCGCGTTTGCAAGGCCGCGTTTCCTCGCGCCGCAGAAATGATGACCGATCGTCTTTATTACCTTCCCGTGACTTCCCAATCGTTTTTTTCTCTCTCTCTCTCTCTCGCGCGCGCGCGAACGTCTTGGCGTACAGTTGAAAATTTCTCAAATAAAGTTTTTAAAAATGTTTCGAAAAATAATTAATCCGTAGTAGTGCCAATTGTACGGTTCGTTTTTCATCGGTCTGTCTTTTGATACTGTCTTTCTTCGGCCCGGTCGGATCGAAAAAGCGAGACGACACGACGAGGGGGCGCCGCGTAAAAATGGCGACGTGGATAGACCAGCTCTCGTTAGTTAAATGTCGCTCGTACGCGAAGCCGGCAAATGCCGCCATTAATATTGAAACGAGGTCCCTTTGAAAAGAGCTGTGTGGCGCGCACGCTAGTCGCACGAGGTAGTTTGAAAAGGGTGTGAATAGACACACTTCTGAAATTGATGCGCTGAAATGTCGACGACCGACCGGTCGGCGACCGCCCGGTGGTATTAACCAGTCGTCGCTATAGAGAACTCCATTATAGAGTTTAATAAAATACGAAATATGTAACATTATATTTTGTGCGTTAAATTGTATATGCGTGTAAAAAAACACTTGTTTTAGAAATAGAAATAATAGAAATGTTGAAATAATTCCTAGGACTGTGTGTGTAAGATCATTATTCTTCAAAATATTACCTAAAACTACGGGGTCACTAGTCGGCTTCGTCTCTGCGGAATATCGGTCTGGTTTCGAATATCTACTCTGGTGTCAGTTGTGCGACGCACACAGCGACTCATCTCCTTGCCTTCCTTAGCTAAAAAATATCCTATCAGGCATGTCGGAAAAATTGAAAAAAACTGAGATTTTATTCTTTTGTTTGTGCCATCAGCAGTCAGGACAAATAAATCAGACACTCTCTAAACGTCTATAAAGTTTTTAGGACTTTCTAGCTTCATTTAGAAGATAGAACATGTGTGAAATGTTTTTTCTTTTAATACTTCAATATATCTTGAAAAATGCAAAATTGCGAGATGAAACATTTTAACCAAGAACAGTTATTTGCTCAACTTGAATTAAAATATGGGTTGCGGGTCGACGCCAAGTAAGCAAAAAATTCTTACTTGTATTATTCATCATGGAATTTAACTAATAATCAATTACGATTGTTTGTTAAACACAAATGCCTCATCTTAGATAAGGAAAAAAAGAATTAGATAACAGGAAAGGTGATGACCCGGAAAACCGGAGGTTCCAGGTTCGACTCCTGGCCGAAGTTTTTTTTCGCAATATTTTAAAATTAGTCAGGAGGGTATGCGGAGTTTGTCATGCAAATATAGCATCCTATATGATTTTAAAAATTGACATTTCAATTCGAAAAACTCACATGTAAAATTTATATGTGAACACATACATATATATATATATATATGTATATAAGCATATTTCTGTACAACATCCTGCAAACGGCTCTTATGATCGTGTTCATATTTTTTAGATAAAAGGAATTAGATAAAATTAGATAGAAAAGAAGATTTAGATAAATAAGATTTCAAATAAATAAGATTCTAAATGAGCTATGAAAAAAGAACTCTAAGAACGTAGAGTTTAATAAAATACAAAATATATAACGTTATATTTTCTGTTAAATTGCATATGTATGTAAAAAAAAACACTTGCTTTAAATACTAAACGTTGATCCGCACTACTTTCTCGTCCCGTAAAATCTAATTATTAAATTCAGAAATCTAATTCCCGTTAATTATCATCGGGTTCTCTCTCTCTCACACACACACACACACACACACACACACACACACACACACACACACACACACACACACACACACACACTGTCAGTGTCGAAGGCAAACACCAACTCGACTTATCAGTCGGCGACAAGTTCGGGGATTAGTTTCATGTTTGCTCAGTCTGCGAACGATTATGACGTGAACTTTAAGGAAGAGAACCATATAAATTTTGTGTGCCGCACGCGGCCAAGAATACATTTTTGTGGATAATCATCTGCCTGTCGCATTACAAATCGCAATTCCAAAATTCCTAAATTCCGTCCTCACGCGTTGATCAATAATTCGCACAATGTATAAAGTTGCTTTTGTATGTTTCGTATTTGGGACCTCTAACCCAGATAAAAAAAAAAAAAAAACAAACAAACAAACAGCTTCTGTTTCGGTATCGCAGAGTCGTATCTTCATTATCTGACTCGATCTCGCAGCATCCGAGTAACGCAGCGGAAAATACATACATACGGAAAAATTACGTCCCGCACAAATACCTACTCCCGATATAATGTAAAATACAATGTAAAATACTTGTACATTTTTATACATCATTAATTATTCAACTTGAGTTAATAAACTCGATAAATGCGTAATTGGCTACGAGAAAATGAGATTATATTTGTTTCGCGCAATATTGAATTGTATTTGCAATAATTTATGAAAACGCATTTTGATTACACTCTTGCGTATCAAACGCAATATCTGACGCTGTTAATAATACATATTTGCTTGCATGTTTATTCTATTTGTTGATAATAAATTGCTAAAATACTAAACAGATGAATAAGTAAAATTTGAGCAGCGTTGCAACGTTTGCACCGGTGCAAGAGAGAGAGAGAGAGAGAGAGAGAGAGAGAGAGAGAGAGAGAGAGAGAGAGAGAGAGAGAGAGAGAGAGAGAGAGAGACCATCAGTTTCATCGTAACTGGCAAATATGTATCTAGCAGCGTGTGTGTCATTTACCAAGTCTCACTCTTAATATTAATCATCTCGTTGGCCGACGGCTGTTATTATCAACATTATGTACGTGAATTAATGTTGTGAACAATGATACCACGAAGAATTTTAATGAATGACATTGTATCGTAACCAAATTTCATGTCGTTAAAGCTTGGAATGATCGTCGAGCAAAAAATTATAGAGAAAATGACAAAAAGTGACGAAATATAATATTTAAAAAAAATCTTATTATACAATATTGTGAGCACAACGTATTACGTTGCGTATAACGTAACATTATGTAATATTATGTAATAGTGAGTACATTGTACATTAGTTACATTCTTTAGCGCTTTAAGATAAAATACTAATTACATTTATATCTTTATACACAAAAAAGGTTTATTTGATGCCAAAACACAATTGTGCAAATTTTCCAACTTACTCTATGTACTCAAAGTTAAAATTGTCACATGTTTCTTATATGAAGAAATTATAAAGTAATTTTTTTTTTTTTTTGTTTGTCTTATTACTCTGTTTACTAAAATTATATGTATCATTACGTACGCAAGTGTAATTACTTATAAGACATTACTAATCATTTATTTATTAAAAAAAAAACAACTTTTATAAATGATTTTTGTAAACGCGTACATTAAGCAAGTCTTTCGAATATAGACGATATTTTATAATGTATAGAAATGTACTTGTTTGAGATAACGGCGCAAAACGGCGCGTACTTATGGTGTAACAATCGTCTCATTCTAGTCAACTCACTCCAAACGTTCAGTTTTAATAAAAGTTTAATAAAGAATATTGCATTTGTAAACTACGTTGCAAGAATGATTAAATAAATGAAGAAAAAAATATCTGAAACTATCGTATTTAAAATGGAATTGCGATCGAGAATTTTTAAATCAGTGGAAATGTGACAAAAGAAACAGAGATAAAAGAAATCCACTTGCCCTATGTTCAATTTTATAAAAGTGCTCGGAAATTTCACGTGCTATTTTTAGTACAAGCTGTTTCGTACGTGATGATTAGCACATTGCAAAGAAGAATATTTCTCTATTTATTATAATAATAAGCGAAATATTAGCCGTGTAAAAACTGACTCGGTGTGACAACTGATCTCGATCTCTATTTAGCTTCTATTCTTTAGATACTAATGAAAAAAACAACTAATTAATGAACTATTTCGATTCGCACGCGTCGATAATGATGTTTTTTTTTTTTTTTTTTAATAAACGTTCTAAGTATTCTTTTATAGCAAATTGAACATATTTCATCGTATAATAAGACTCTTACTTTTGAACCAAGAGCTTGCGGCTTTATGTGCTCATATACTTTATTGCGGAGTGGTATATAAAGGAAAAAGTTGCGGATTATTTAATATCGGTTTCTTAACGTGTAAATTTTTAAAGTAATATATTTAAAAAAAGCTTCTGTACTTTATTGCTAGAAGTAAAAAAAAAATATAGTTTTTTGATCGATATTCCAAACCTCGACGACATAAAATTTCATTATTTTTTAACACGGAAAAAAAGATTTTTTCCAGGATAGCGCGAGAAATTAATTAGTATACGTTTAGCAAAACAAAATTTGCCAAGTCTATTAAGATTTTTATGTTGTTCAGATGAAACAAAAAATCTAATAATAAACTTAACAATTTTTCTTGCCGACCTTATAGTAGCAAAACTTTTTTTTTCGCAATAATGTCGAGAAGACATTTCTGAGAAATCGCGACAATACGGTTCATTATTCTTGACAATTGTAAGACAGAGGCGCAATTTATCCGTATAATATGACAATTTATTAAAGTTTTTATAAGCGCGATTCTTTTCTTTGTATGCATGTGGAACTTTCTTTCTTCTTCTTCGAGAAGAAAAGTCCGGTTTCAAGAAAAGTTCGGATTAATTAAGGGAGCGCCGAAGCGGATTACTAGCGGCAGATTGCCACATAGTGGTGTCAGCGTAAACGAAGGATTTTACTCGAACGAAAGAGAAGAAAACTTGCTAATGATATTGTCCAGCGATTGCAAATGTTGGCCCAAACGCGATGGTGTAACTTTTACGCGGTTGTTAAAAGATTCATTTTCTAAATTTATTTTAACACGACAAACGACGATATTGTGATGAATCTTACGTAATATAATTCAATCGGAGTTGCAACAAATATTAGACGACTATTCCGTCTATTCGGCAACGTTTTTTTATGTTCTATTCGGCCGACCGCCGTTTTAACGTAATTTGTTTCCTGTGGTTACGATCAGGACCCAATAACAGACGCACTAACACACTCAAGTAAACGTGTATTCTATCCCGGCACACTGACACAGAAAAAGAAAAGAAGTCAGATGCGCAGGTCAAGCGAGACTCAACGCAGATAGGTCAACGGGCTTTCCCGATATTACGTTGTCTGACATATTCGGTCTCTTTTATAGGTCTAAGACGCGAGTCTCAAAGTCTTACTTAGGGACCAGGGAACCTGGCGATCTAATGAAATATTGAGGAAAGGAACGCTCTTTGTTAGAAGAGATCGAAAGGAGTTAAATTAATTGAAACCGATTTTTCTTGTAAAAGATGTGAACGCAATTATTTATTATAAGAGGCTTTGATGGCGATTATTTACATTTAATTAATTTATTTTTTCCCCGCAATATAATTTCTAAATTAATTGGAAGGGAAAAATGGGTGTTCTCATATACGTGATGCAAATCTAGCAACTTATATGGATTTAAGAATTGAAAATTTCAATTCGGAAAAATAATGTGTAAAGAGAATTTGCACTCTTAAAATATATTAAATTATATTTATTCGCAAAACAGCCAGCGAAACATCGGCTCTTATCACCTGTGAAATTTCATTACTAGTTTTAAAACTGTACGAGCCTTCAATTTCTTAATTCGTTAATTAATTTACTTTTGTCTGAAATCAAGAAATGTAGTTACAAAGTTTCGCGTTTCGAGAATATCTCGGAGAACTGTTGTTCTGTTCTCTAGTTTTTCTGTTTTATAACGAAAGATTTAATGCGTTGTTTGTATAAATGTTGGAGATCGGTTAGAGATTCGGGATTGATAGAAATGTTGAAATAATTTCGGCCAAGATGGTGTTTGTAAGAAAATCATTCTCTAAAATGCTACTTAAAACTACGAAGTTACTAATCGGCTCCGTGGAAAATCGTAAAAAAACGATCTAGTGTTTCGAATATCTCAGGTGTTAGTTGCGGCGCGTAGAGCGACTCATTTGCTCAACGTGAATGAAAATATGGGTTGCAGGTCGATGACGCCAGGTAATCTGGCAAAAAATTCTTACTTCTATTACTCATCGTGAAATTTAACTAACAATTACGTTACGATTGTTTCTAAACACAAATGCTTCATCTCAGGTGAGATAGAAAAGAAAATAAATAAGATTTCAAACAAATAAGATTCAATTTAACAATTAATATTCAATTAACGAAAGCTTATAATTAAAAAGGAAGTGTAAGGAATTTTCCAGAATATTTTACAGCACGTGAACGAACTGCCGGTGAACATCGTTCGCTGACAATCGGGCTTGCCGAACTTAACCTATTCGCGGTAAGCAGAGAGAGAGGTGCCCGGCAAATAGCGAGCACGGCAATCGCTAGCGAGCAGCCAAGAGAGCAGTCTCTCTGGCAATTTTGTAACCGCGCATTAAAGAGACTTTGTATAAACAGCAGTGAATAAAGTTTCTTAATTGTGTTAAATTCAGTGTCGTTTTATAACCCTGGTCTACAGTGCTTCTCAACACAAGCTCGAATCCTTACAGAAGGATGAGATATAATTAAACGTCAAATAGAACACGACCCATCAATATTGATTGCGAAAATTGGCGATTCTGATTGTAGTCCGTATTTGATTCGTGGATTTGTATATAAATTTCGAACACTTACAATTTGGGGGCGAGCAGTGACCTGAATTGATCGTTCGATTGACTTCCTAGCACAGGTGGCGTCTGAACTGGCGGCAATTTCTCAAGAGACGTTAGTTTCTGCCAGATTTGCTCGCTCGATCGCGGTTCTACTTCGCTTTTCGATCGTGTACCTGCTGCTCCGTCGAGAACGAGCCGTTGGATTTAGAAGATCTTTGAAATGAGAAGATCGAGAATTCCAAGTTAAATTCCGACTGATCAAATGATATTGAGTCGAACTGCGACGACCGATCGAGTGTGAGAATTGCGCAGTAACGATGACTGAAATACGACATGAAACCGTCGGAAGAAAACTGAAAGACCGCGAGAGACTTTGGATCCGCGTTTTTATTAAATGAATTAGGGGCGTCCGATCTTTTGGTTCCTCTCATTCCGATTCGGTCTTCGATTCCCTCTGCTTCATCCTCTGTCGAATTGTCGATCTCTCATTTGTTGGTTCCTAGAGGCGAAAACCCCCCACTCACAGACGATTCTCGAATCGGTGGGATCGTCGCTTGTTTTCGAATTTCGATGGATGCGTTCGCTTTGGACGCTTACGCGCTTTAAGCATCATTTCGTCTTTATTGTTGTTTTAATATAGAAGAAAGATAGACTGACGCTCAAAGCGCGTAAGCGCTCAAAGCGAACGCACTCGATATCTGTCACGTGTCTTATCTTAAGTTTAGGTCTGCATTCCGCAGCCCTAGCCTCTTAAGAGGATGCTGAACCGTCCTGTTGTATCAACTTACTATGAACACAGTTTTCGGACTTTTGTCGTACAAATTAGAAAATAATTCTCAAAATTCAAAAAGAATAGTCTAAAGACTCACTGCGGGCAATGAATGTTTCCGAAACGAAAAAATTCGTCATCAAGAAAATGGAGTAACTTAACCTAACCTAACCTAACCTAACCTAAACTTAAAACCTAAAATAAGAAAAAAAACAGATAGAGGACAAAAATAAAGAACAGAGAAAAAGAATGTGGCTCGCAAAGATCGAAACACGATCATGGGCACGTTAAAATAATGACATAAAAAAAAATAAATAAATAAATAAAACCTAAAATGTTTTCGTCTCAGAAACATTTATTGCCTCTCTTTAGATTATTTTCTTTTAATTTGGAGAACCGTTTTCTTATTTGTGCAGTAAGAGTACGACAAAAATCTAAAAACCATAATTTATAGTAGAATGATAAAACACAGGACTGTTCGGCATCCTCTTAATTTTACGACCCTTCTGGAGTTACAAGACGTTTGCGACACTTTTTCGAATTCCGCGCACATAACTCGCACATAAGAGACACCATTGTTCATTTATTCTTTTTTCGAGAATCGATAAAACTTGTTTGTTTATTTTAACTCGCTAGGCTCTCTATTATTTTCCGTTCGGGAATTTGTTATTCGAATTATTTCTTGGAATTCCAAGATCTATTCGCGGACTTTGAGACGTAACAGTGAAAATAAAAGGAAATTTAAGAAATAGTAAACTGTAATAGTAAACTGCTGTCACTTCAGCCACGTAGTTTTGACACGTGTTCGAGTATCGAATTTATATTTTTATTTCTATATCTAATAAAATTAAATTAAACAAAACACGTTTATCGTTACATAACGTATGTGTGTTATTATTTATTGCGCTAGTAGTTTTTAAATCACAAAGAAACCAAGTTTAAATTTAAAACTTTGAAAACAATTCGGCAGGCGCGCGCATTCGAACAGTCAACGGATTGACTTGTTGACGTCAAAACTGTGACCTCAATCGTATTTATTTCAATTGAGGGGGATGTTGTGGAGTGAGCAAACGTGACTGAGAACAATGCGTTTTCACAATTGTTACGAGCAATTAGCGTCTCGTTTCGAGAAAGCGAGGGTACGATTTCCGGACTTCCGTCGTCATCATTTTTCTCGGAACTGCGAACGAGAGAGAGAGAACGTCATCGTATCGCCATACCCTTTACGACCCTTCGCGCGGGGTTACATTAATTGCTACGGAATCGTTGCTGTCGTAAACACACGAGCCGATAAATCGTCACCGAAGCGTTAATCGATAACGTTGATGGCGCGCTAACACGATAAGCAAGATAATACAAGCAAAATGGAACAACGTTAAATGCTTCCTACAGTTGATCGGGATTTATTTGAAAATTGTTTCCGCTTGTATATACATACGCGCGCGTCTAGTTTCGTTGCGAACGTACTATTTTCTTGTTTCGATTTAATTGTGTATAAAACGCGCCCTATACTTTGACGACTCATTTTAAGTCCAAAGCTAGTTGTTTTTCTACGTCGCAAAAATAAAATGTCGCAGTGTATGCGCTTACCTTATCGAGACGAGTATCATGGCGAATATTAGGTACTTTCCGAGCAGCGGCACAACTAGCGACGTAGGCGGGATGATCTCGACGACCAGCAAGAAGAACACGTGGAGACTGATGAGAATCGAAATAGAGAGCGTTACCTAAAATTGCGAAAAAAATATTTGAACGGAGTTCAATCATCTTCTCTAGTATATTTTTACTTGTCATTTGGAACAACAAAATGTGTTCCCAGAGTTGCGTAACGTTTGATCTAATAATTCGAGATTTCTAGCTTTTGAAACAACGTGTCTGATTTTTAAAGTGTTTGGTTTTTAAAATAGTGCATCTAGTTTTTCAAGTGTTCAAGTTTTTGAAATATTTTAAAAAGAGTTTTTAAAAAAAAACATCAAATTGGATGTGATTTTAAATTATTACGTGTTTCAATTTACACGTGAGGCAAATAAAATAAAAATATATTTCGCGCAACACAATGGCTCACTAAAAAAATTTTAAAATTTTTTTAAATATAAATATTCCTATAGTTTTACTATATGAGCCAAAATTTAGTGTTGAATTTATTTTTGATAATATTATAAAATATGTTAAATGTGTATTTATATACGCGCAAATACACGTACTGATAAGAGACTAATTTCTCAGTTTACTGCGCACAACGAACAGACAATATTATCTTTCCATCATATTGCTCTGAGAGAAAAAAAAAGCTAAAGAGACGACGGACGAGCTCGTTCAAAAACAAGACGCGTGTTGGTTTTTCCTCAAGATGCGTCCCTTGACGGGCGACAAATTTGAGCTTATCGAAAGGAGTCAGGTATAAGAGTTCACTCGGATAGTCGGGCGGAAAATTCGTATTTATGATCGGTATAAATAAAGAATGTACGAGGCAACACAAGAGGCCAGAAGAACAAACGAGCCGGAGATGAAAGTTGCTTTCTGACGGAATTTATATACGCGTCCGTAATCCATTTGTTTTAATAAAAATTGTAAAGGGCGAACAGGTACTTGCCACGCACAGTCATGAGAAAAACAATCAAAGCGCACGAGCGCATTAAAAATAGAGAGAAAAAAAATTAACATATTTCGACGTACAACAACTCGCTTAAAACTCTTCGTAGTCAAACGTAGGTCTTCCAGACCCACTCGGAAATTGCGCCGCGGCGTTTCTAGAAAAAAAGTTTTCTTAAAACGCTTATCCAATTTTTTTTATCGACGCAGAAGTGTTCAAATTCTTGATTAAGAAACAAAAAATTAAAAAAATATTGATTTTTCGATCTTAAAGTCGCGTGGGTCCCACAGACCCGGTCTGATCAACTCGTCGTCATTTTTGAAATATATTTTTCAAAATATCGTTTAAGTTTATTGTTTTTTAATTGTTCAATCATGATGATATCAGAATTTAAAGATACGGATTTGCAGCCGGAGTTTTACGTGGAGTTAATTTAAAATGTTTTAATCGCTCGCAAGAAAAGCGGCTCGTGCCGCGAGCGTGCATCGAACAAATATCAGATAGCAAGATTAAACCTGACGTAACTAAAAATTACAAAGAGCATTAAAAATTGTTCGTGCGCGGACTCATCCGTGCGCGGAAGTTTTTAAGCCGATTAACGATTCTTCTTGTGTGGAACGGCTTTCGTCCGGGGGAAGGTTTCATTACACTCTTTTATGTCGGATATTACGGCTACAACTTGCGTTAAAGTTAAAAAGTGGAATCGCGGTTTCTCTTCTTTTTTTTGTGTGTGTGTGTCGATGACAAAACGAGATCGAACAAAAGTCGAAAGACGATAAAAGGATTTTCCGATTAAATGACGTTTTCTCATCAAAAAAACATGTCGTTTGATCGATCAATTCTTCTCGGCCGGTAATTTCTATCAGGTGTGCGCGCGACGACTTGGAATATAAAAAAAAAAAAAAAACGGGGCCAATTTCTTTTCAGCACGCATTTTCTGTCGATTACATCGGAGAGTTCCGAGCCGAGCTAATAAAAAAAACCGGTTTTTACATTTTCCGAGCGACCACGAATGTTATAGCACGCGATCATCGACAGCGGGTGGTGGTTCTCTTATCGGTGAGTCCGGCGGTTCTTATTGCGAATTGAACGCAACGAGCAAATGCGCTTCATTTTTACTGCGGTTTTGCCGCTGCAACGGTGTTTCAACGGCGATTAATTTAAAGGATCGACCACTGGAGCGCGATAGCGCGTCTATCGGGCTACTGGTCGTGCCGTGTGTCGTCGGCTCTTGCGGCTTTCATCGATGCATTCGGATCGATAGCGCACTCGCTTGCTTTCCATACGACCGCGCCTTTAATTATTGTCGTCCACTTCCCTTCCCCTTCTCTCCCCCGGGCCGGCAATCGCACTCGGTTATCTTGCTGTCGTTTCTACCAAATGTTGAGCAAACGTTTTCCGAATCAATTTTGTATGATGCAATAATTATTGCATCGCCAGAACACGGGCAACGACGTTGTCTTTCGACAATTTTCCATTTTCCACAAAATATATCCTCTGCAACTTCAGAGACAGACGCGAATTGCGGCGAACAAAATTCACATATAAGTAACGTGTGCGGAATAAAATTACAAACGTCACACATCTTCGTTGTGATTTTGCGACAATATCCGCGTCACAAAGTCTGACGCGGTCCGATAAAGTGGCAATTTAGATATTCTATGAGCTATTGTATATAGTTTATAACCGTGTATAATCAGCAACGATGTGAACCGCAGTACCGCTTTGTGGCTTGTGTCCTGTCACGGCACACTGTCTGTTCTATAGTTTATCCGGAGTTAAGAGCCGCGTGTATACATACATGTATACGTTGACGTATATACGGTTATAACGTGATACGCTGCTCGATCAGCTCTCTCGGACGTGCACACGCGCAGGTGATACCGGAAGTGAAACTCCGCCGCGCGCGGCTAATTATATCGCGGACACACGTCTCCAGAAAATGACGGCGATATGGCGCACTGCTAAATTCAAATTTTCGACAAGTTCAAAATGATATGAAAAATTTTATTTTCCTCCGAACACGTTTGTTTTCAATCCCGCAAACTACGGACATCAATGTCCGAGCGACTCTTGAAAATGAAAAAATCTTTTAATTATTTAGTCGAGAAATTTCTAAAAACTAAAAAACTGTCGAAACTAATTTCCTTGATATAGAAACTTGATATAGAATAAAGCCCCATGAATTTTTATAGAGATTTTGCAACGTTTTAATTAATAAAAAAATCGCGTCACACATAAATGTTCAAAATTTACAGAATACGTATCTAAAAAAAAAACGTTTACGAAATTAAAAAACAAGGTACAAAAGTCAATACGAGCCTTTATATAAGTTCGTGTATGTAGAAAATCTGTTTAAATAATTTCGGACGTTCCGACCCATCTAATCTTCGTCAGTAAACTGGCGAGACGAAAATATGAAAATACTTTTTAAGGAAGGGAATCACTAATGCAATCAAGAATAAAAAGATTATTAAACAATTACCAAAGATGCGAAGAGAAAATTTAAACGCGGTAGTCAACGATATAAAGTAGCATTCGGCAGTTGTTATCCGAGTTAAAAAAATTGTTAACAAATTAGTCAAGCAAAAAGTTTTGAAAGTTTTGTCATTTGCTTTTGTTTGTTTTTTTTTTTTATTATCTCAATTCTCGCGCCGAATTAAAAGCAGCTGTTTCATAAATTACAACGGAATTAAAAGTGATTCCGTTTCATTTTACATTTACACGGTCGGTCCGAGTAATAAATATGTAATAAAATTTTCGCATATTCACGTGATGATTTTTATACACATGTTTAATGCAATTATTTTAACGCGTCGAGACGCGTTTTCCAATTCACTTCATTAACTACGGACATTAGTTCAAGCGATCGGTGATTGAGAGAGGGAGAGAGAATGGTAATTAGCAGTTCGCGATTCTTTCGGAGGCGAGAGAGCGCGGTTACTTGGAAATTGACGAACGCCGGCGGCGAGAAATGCTAAAATACAAGTTTAACTCTTCGATTCCGACGTGCGCGATGCCGCATTCCTGTGAAAGTTCGAAACGTGTAGTTCCTGCGCAACGTTTGGCTTGTGGGTTTCTCGAACGCGTATATATGTCTCGCGAGAGAACGCACAAAAAAATATTATCATTTTCAACCCAAGTTGCCCAAGAAATTCTCTCGATGTGTCGGAAGATGTGTTTGCGCAATTGTCGCGCGATGAAACATCGCGAGCGCAATTGACTTGTCCACTGTACAAAGCGTCAAATGTGTGTCGGAGAAAGAGATGTGTGTGTAAAGCAAATATGATTATATTGTTCGCGATATCGCTTCGCACTGTATGTGTCGGTCTCTCTGTGTGCGTGTGTGTGTGTGTGTGTCTATACGACGTAATAACATCCCAAGGTGCCCTATTTTCTCGACCGGAACCTCCTCGCATCAGTCAAATGATAATAACATCTTCATGCGGCACCCCAGATTGCACGTATCGATCTATCGGATGAGGGAGGAGAGATCGGACTTCTCCGACGATCTATCTTTCGCCGCAATTCCCGTCGCGACTGTGTGTGCTTTAACGTTTCCTCGTTTCGTTTTTTTTTCAATAATAATTTTGCGCGGAGAGATCGCTCGCTTCTCTGTTCGCGAGGGAACGTGTAATTTCACGATTTTTTTCCCATTTACAGAATTATGTGTTGTGAAAAAATAATAACGAAAGATTTCCGCAGAGATTGTCTTCGTCGCAAGACGTCGATTGTAAATCTGAACGGTGAAAATGCGCCGAAAAATGGAATTAAACGACGACAAAAAGTAAGTCGGGGATTAAACGATGCGACGCGCGAAGTAGTCACATGTGAGGAGCGCGCGTGCATTATATAAAAAAGGCGAGGCGGGGAATGCAATGTACTAGTATGCAATTTCGATAGAAACGCAGTTGCTGCGGGTCAATCACCGAACCGCGATATTGCTTATCGATTCTCTCTGCTTGATTGACGCGCCCAGAAGACTCGCTGCAGTAGACTCGCGCTCGTCGCGCTTTATTTTTGTTTTTAAATTCTGCAACCAAGTTTATTTTTCTTCTCCTTCTCTATCTATCTATCTATCTATCTCTCTCTCGCAAATGTTTCATTTAAAACTCGTTTTTTTTTTTTGTTTTCAATATGCAGAATGTGTTTAGAAATGTTCGCACTTTATGTTTCGCTAACGCGCAAATCTTGCGACGCTTAGCCAAGTACAAACACATCACAGGCATATATATTCGCCAAGTGTGTTTCGATGTTACGCGACAAGACGAACAAATTAATGTATTATTACGGACAACACATGTGTGACGCGAACCCGCAAGAAGATGCTCGAACCGTCGTAAGCCGGCTGCGGCTTACAACAACGTCGAGCTTATGTTAGACCGTGACATTTTCGGAACGTGTACGTAATAAGGGTTGCCTTCAATATTTTAAGAGGTCTCCGCAGGGATGACTTGCCGTGCACACGATTCATTAAAAGGAACTTGTTTGCAGATGTTGCCATAATGTCTCTAATAAAACAAACATCGTGCAAGATAAATAATTTCTACCAACAGTTTACTTGGTTAAATTAAACAACGAACATTTTTATTTATTTCAATCCTATTTATAAATTCTTTTTCACGCAGCTTGACTGAATTCTTTAACTATACGAATTTTATTTCGATAGCCGTAACTACGACGACGCGTCAACCGCGACTAGTCTGAAATGTCGTTTCGAGAACGTGACTTCTGACACAGTTTCCGCGCAGAGGTTTCTTACATTTTTCCGTCATGAACCGCGACGGAAGAGATCCGTCGTATTTCAGAAAACGAATAACGATAGCAGCCCTCGACTCGACAGCCATCCAAAACCGGAGAGACGCTTCCGCGAAAAGTCATTCGCAAATTCCTCGTGCCACTTTCCCGTTGGACGCCCGCATTCATGCCACGTTTTCGTGCGCGGCAGCATCCCCGGAGGATGTTGTTTAAAATTGCACGCTCGCGATAGTTTAGCGGAAGCGAGAATATACGTGTTATATATATGTATATATATATATATATATATATATATACACAACGCGAATTAAATTCGCGATATCTTATCTTTTGCGATGTGGCGAACGCGAGAGTGCGGTTCAACTCGGGTGGTGTGAAATGTACCTCAAATGGATTGCGGTCGATGTGTTTAATCCTGTTAAAAGTTTTTCTCAAGTACGTATCCCGTAAATCCTTGACATTTATGTTTGACGCGATTTTTTTTATTGGTTAGAACGTTGCAAAAACTCTAAAAATGTAAACATTCACGGTGTTTTATTCAATTCCCATATTAACCCTTTGACGACGAGGGGCTGCTGAAAGAGTAAATTATGAGAAAGCTAATGTTTTAAGGATATTTTGAGTTTACTGAATTCTTTAGAATTTCAAAATGCTGTAATCTAAGATGGCGGATTCAATGACCGGCATTTAATTAAATGATCAAAAATACAAATGTCATTCAAGATCCGCTGAAACTTATATTGTAGGGGTTTCTGATGGTGCTCTCTTCGATTCTGAAGTCACAAATTCAAACTTCAAGATAGTGAACCTAATATGGCCGTAGAAATGGTCCAAATACACAAATGTCATTCTTCTTCGAAGCAGAGCAAAACTGGAAATTCTCGAGTCATACTTCTTGATTCATCAACGCGTTCAGTCAAGCTTCTACGGTCAAATTTGAAAAGAGCATCTATCAAAAACTCCTGTAATGTGAGTTTCATGAATACTGAATGACATTCCCATCTTTGAACCGTTTCTACGACGGTCATATTGGATCCGCCATCTTGAATTTTGAATTTTTGACTTCAGAATCGAAGAGAGCACCACCAAAAACCCCTGTACGCCAAGTTTCAGGAAAACAGGGCCAATAGTTTTCGAAAAATGAGCAGAGAGCACTTACAAATGCTTCCCGTCGTCAAAAAGTTGAGGAAATGATGTTAGTTTCGACATATTTTTTCAGTTTTTAGAAATTTTTCCACCAAATAGTTAACAAGATTGTCTCATTTTCAAGAATCGCTCGGACATCAACAATGCCCGGAGTTCACAAAGTCAGAATTAAATAAAAACAATTTTATGTTTTTTGTTTTATTGTCTTCTTTAAGAGAATGCTGAATCGTCCTTTTGTATCGACGGAGTATGTCATTTAAGTAGATCGGACTAATCTCATTATTTACTGTATCAAATAGAAAAACGCTTTTCCAGAAGTAAAGAACGTAAAAAAACACTTTTTGGTCTGGTGCTTTTTGGTCTGAAAAGCATCAAAAGTTATACTTTCCTACTATCACTTGATCATATTTTGCTATTTTTAAACAATTTCTAAGCATTGTATAAATATGCAGACACCAGAGCGATAAGTGGATGACATAAAAGAATATATTGGAATTATCAGAATGTGATATTATTGTCTAATTTACAAGAATAGTCCGATTTTCTGATAAAGCATATATGGCATTGCGCCTAAAAATAGGCAAAAATAACACTGGTAAAAAAGTAGTGAGCGATTTTCAGGAGTTCGAAGATGTTAGCAGAACCGCCGAAGAGACACATATGTCTATCCTTGTCTCTCTCATGTCATCTATCCTTGTTTATAGTCCGACTCGGTCCCGATAGAAGGCGCCACTTACTGAACAGTTTAGCTGCTGAGTGACAGTTGAATCGAATTTTTGTCATCGGTTCAGCATCCTCTTAATAGAAAAATTATTCGTGATAAACAAATTGATTAATTTTTTTCTCAGTCAAGAAGCGTTGAAGAGATTAACGACAAGGCGAGGGAGCATTGCATCGTGCAACGTGCACAAACGTTCTTATTAGCCTTCTTCCGCGTTTTCCGCTCGCTTTCAGAAGACCGCAATCGACTGCTTCTTGTTTCTTCATAATGACGAATGCTAATTGCACACGCGGTCGATAGTTCTTCAACTGCGCGCAAGCACGACTAATAGCCGCGCGACGGCTGTTTCCGAGAGAGAAAGAGAGAGAACAAGAGAGGAAAAGGAGGAGGAGGAAAATGGCTTGAGTGTGCGAGAGCTCGTATAATCGACCCGGCGAGAGAGAGAGAGAGAAAGAGAGAGAGAGAGAGAGAAACAAAGAAGCCGAACGGACGAGGAGGAAAAACATTTTACATTGTCAGTTTCACCGGTAACGAGTAAGTAACCTTTGTGGCCGAGTCAACGACGACGTGACGGGGAGAAAAAAGCACGTGGCGAACACACAGGAGCTTTTACGCCGCTCCCACGTCGATAACTACGCGCGAAGACGGGGCGGCGCCTCGGGTAAAGACGTCAGCTTGAGCTGTCGTTCCGATCAAAATGAAATTCCGATCCCAAAAAATGCCATCCATCAAAAAGAAAACGCGCGAGAGATGTTGAATAAATTCACGGCGATATCTACGAAGTCAATCGACATCTGAAAATATTTTAGACAAACAATTCTTCTTGGGAGAAAGGATGGACGAAAAAAGTGTTTGCAATTAGCAAAAAATCCGTGTAATAATTTATTTTCTTGCGGTTTATTTTCTTCTCGTCGCGCGCAAATTGCGCATTGACGGCGCGCGGAAAAGGGATTTTTCTTAGGCGGAGGAAGAAATCGCGATGGCGAGAAGTCGACCAAGAGAGAGAGAGAGAGAGAGAGAGAGGGAAATGCCAGAGCGGAAATGAAAAATCACCCGGCGCTGTCGAGCCAAAAGTAACTACCTACTAGCATTTGCCTACAGATAAGAGAAAATAACGAGGCCAACAGACACGCGGAAGAGAACTAATTCGCCGCATATTTCACGCACGTCCGCCCCGTGGTCGCTTCCAAGAATAAAGAAATTAATCGTGGCTCTCTTTCTCTCTCTCTCTCTTTTATTCTCTTTTATTCTTTTTCTTTCAGGTGCATTTATCTGCGGGAGAGCGCTGCTGCATTTCTCGAAATAATGCCGGAAACCACGAAATACCGCGACCAATTCGCGAAATCTTCTCTGAAATTTTTACGATTTAACTCTCGACGAAAATATCACGAGAGACTCTTCTTCTCGTGGAAAGTTTAAAATAATATATTAAAAAAAAAAAGACAGTTTACAATAATTTTTCATTAAAAGTTCTTTTCAACAAACAAGGAAGAAAACTTGGTTTAAGATTAAAAAAATATATCTTTTGCGCCGCGAGACGTAAGTAGATTTAGGTGTGGAATTATAGCGGGGCCGCGATTAAAATTGCGAGAATGAAAATAATATACAAATATTTGCCAGTCGGGAATATATGTATATATATGCACGTTGCGCTTTTACCTTTTCGCCGCTGTCGCTGGGCAGGTAAAACGTGAGAACGGTGAGAAACGAGATCCCCATGCAAGGAATGATGATGTTCACCGTGTAGAAGAGGGTCTTCCTCCTCATCGTGATGTTGAACGTGATGTCCAAATACGGCTCGTCGCAGCAGGTATAAAATTTCTCGTTCCTGTAAACAAGAAACGCGAAATGTCAAAGTTTAATTGTCGTCGAATTGACGAGCAGAAATCAAAGTGGATTTTGCGGCGATTTTAAATAAAAAAAAAAGAGAATTACCAATAAAGAATTTTCTATTCGGGAGGGGGGACGGCGAAGTGTTTGTACCCAACAATAAGTAAGGTTTAAGTGAACGGGGTCGGTCACGGGCGAGAGTTATGAGGAAAGTTTCGCGAGGTCGTATAACTCTCGGAAGATCCTTCTAAAGTCGGTAATTCCTCTCCTCTCTCTCGTTTTTTTTGCTTCTCACGCCGATGGCTTTTCGGAGCCGAGAGAGATTGACGCGACGTCTTGCCTCGTGAATAAATTTGAGTTATTTTTTTAATCCCCATGATTTCTAATATTCTTGTTGACTTGAAACTCCCGTTGTCTAACTCGCGATCGCGCAAAAAAAACGCGACAGTCAAAAGATACGAGGCGAGATCGGACTTTTGCAGATACCGAAGTTTTTTTCGCATTGATTAAGCAATCGATAACAGTTTCGACGGTCTCGATATTCAGATACCGCGAAGGGTGTGATATTGAAGATACAATATTGATGCCGAAAGTGTTGAAAGCGTAAAGATACCAATATTTCGAAATATCACAACGAACATCTCCAGTGGCAAGCGCCTGTGAAAACATCCACTCGCTCCGCCACCCTTCGCGCGGAAGCTTCCCCGATAGCTGAAGCTCGGGTTTTCCGCCGTCGCGGAATATCGAGAATCGAATCATGCCCGCAAGCATCGGCGACGCATACGAAGGTAGCATACTGAATACGAAGGAGAAGTACATTTCATAAGAAAGCGCGAAAGAGGAGAGGGAAGAGGAACGCGCTCTTTCTCCACACATGAGATTTCTTTGCTCGCGCTCGAGAGAATCTTTTGCGGATTAAAGAAATAAATCCGAGAGATTTTTGCCGAAAAATTCCAAACAAAAATAAAATTAACTTCACCAAACATCTCTCGATGCGGTCCCCTGCAAAAATGCGGAGAATCTTTTTTAAAATTCCCGAAGATGGTTTTCGAAAGAGAGTTTGCGAACCGCGTTGGTGTCGCTATTTCGGTGCCGACGTTTCGCGGTATATCGAGTTTGCTCCTTGAAACTCCGATAAAGTAAACCGAAATGTCCACGAAACGTCGGTCATACAAAAGTGACCGGAGAATGACCATCTTCAGAAACGCGAAGAGCAAGTTTGGAAAAAGAAAGACACACGTAGCTCGGCGCGATCTCTTCTCTGAGACAACAAAGTTTTAAAAAATATAATAAATTTCTCTCATAAAACCAAAGCGCATTCTTACCGAACCGCAGGCACGCCAAGAATATCCCATTCCACCGACATGTAGAATTCGGACAGATCGACTCCGACCTCGACCACGTTGCTGCCGGATTTCTCGTCCATGTGTCTCAGGTCGACCTACGTGACAGAAAAAGCGAACTGGCATTAAGCTCGCGTGTGCAGAAAGCTCGCCGTCGATTATTTGTATAAACGTTCGAACGCCATGCCCACGTAATTCATCTCTGAGTTGCGAGCGCGCGGAGAGAAGAAGAGTCTCGCGGCTAAGAGCGGGCGAGATATATTTTGCGATAGAAAAGAATCTAAAAAGTTTTTTTTTGCAATGATGTTAATTCGCTTCTTCAACTTCTTCCGCGCGCTCGCGATTAACTGCTTGTAATCACGAACAATAATATATAATATATATATATATAATTCTGAAATAAACTTTCAGTGCATGTCTTGAGATGCACTTGGTGTTCGCAGAAGCGCAGAGGGAGCACAAGAGATCTAAAAAAAAACTGTCAAGGAATGAAAAAACGGAGCGTCGACTGTGGTGGTCCGCAACAACAGGACACTCTAGAGCAGCAACTAGAACACAGCGGAATATATATCGCCTTTATATATATAAATATATATATATATGTATCGATATATATATATATATATATATATATCTATGTGTGCACCACGTTTGCAGATTAAAAAAGAACACGCAGTCAAAGAAAGAAATCAAAAAACTATAGCGTAAATACACTCTCTCGATTTCGGGTTACCCCCGCCCGCTTACAGGCTAAAAACAGCAGCTATTTTTGCGCCTATGAACGCACTAACGAGGTGTTTCCCGGTTTTTTTTTCTCTCTCTCTCTCGGAAACATAACGATGCGTTTTCGTCGGCGTAAAACGACTTTCTGGTGAACTGTCTCGATGCGGCGACCTGTAGAACCGTATTCCGTGTACGTAACAGGAACTACCCCTCGGAAGTAGGTCGATGAAATTCCTATTCTGATCCAGAAGAGAGAGATTGCTCTCTTTCTCTCTTTCGTCTACCTTTGACACGATTCTCTTTTTCCGAAATTAAGCAACAGTTCATATATTCACGCCTTTCGTATTATCGTTTTTGTGTATATAGTTTCGCGACTCTGTGTGTGTGTGTGTCTCTGAATTATATGCGAAACTTGTTTTGCACAAAATTCTCACACACTTCTGGATTAGAAGTGTGACGAGACGTGCTATTTGTCGCGTATTTCACAGAAAATTTTCAACAATTGGGCTTTTTGGGCTCCGTAAAACCAGCCGTCGCAGCAAGTTCCGCGGCTGAACTTGCGGAAATGTGTGTGTGTGCGCGCTAATGTGTCCGATGCAGAAGTAGTTTGCCCGGTCCGGAATAATTTCTCTCTCGGTACGCTTGTAGTTCCCATATTGTCTTCTGCGCGAAGCCATCCGAGCGACATGCAGCAAGATTAAAGCCGCCCAGCGGCGGCTTTAATGTTACGTAAGTGTCCGACCATTGGCCCGAACGAATGGCTCGATGCTGCAGGTGGTATTACCGTGAAATACGCGTCGGACAGACGCGTCTCCGGTGATTCGAGTAATGGGGGTGTGCACTTGCGGGCGGATACTTTGTCACCCGCGCGCTGCGAGATTAAAGCCGGCAAATAATTTCGACGCGGCGGGCGGCGGCCGACAAAGACGACGAACGCGGTCGCGAAATTTCGAAAATTGTTTCTCAGAATCGCGCCGCGAAATCATAATCTCACTCGCCGATGATAAATTCAGTTTTTTTCGCGAGCGCGCAATGTCGTTGGAACAAAATTTTTTTCAAGGTGCCATTTATCTCGAAAAATAAAACTTCACAAGTTCCGAAAAATGTAATAAAAACCTAGGAGTAAAACCTATAAATTCATCCTCTCCTCCCGGTTCTTTATCGATTTATGAAATTGCGCGAGCTACAAAAGCTCGCGGGTAATGTAATTTACCACGACCCACTTCCCCAACTTGAATCTAATAATTGTCTCCCCGAGTCCGAGGAAGAAGTTCTCGGATTCCGAGATTAAATTCTATCGTCGTGGAATTAGCGGGAACAACAACACAAAATATATTGCACGTCACTAAATAAGTTTCTGCGCGGGATTGTTGTCAGTTTCGGTTCGGTCGCGCGTTCGTTCGCGAAACCAAAAAATTCAGCAACGCGTATCTCTCGAATTATGTAATTTTGTTTCGCCGAACAGAAAGCCGAAGTTCGGTGGGACGAAGAGATCTCTTAGCTCAATTATACACAAAATTACCGCAGGGAATTCTTAAGATGCGTTGTAAAACGCGAGCGTTATGGGAATAATGTTTCAATTACAGCTTGACGCGCGCGAAATCAAAGCGCGCCGCGCGGATAGAATTAATTAAAGGCGGCGTGTTCTGGAAGGATACCGCACCATCCGATCTCTCCGGCAAACTTCGCTAAAGATCCTTTGAGGTGTAGACAAGACCACCACATTAATCTCGTGAGAACTTTAGGCGAGGGCGAAATATAAAGATATATATATGTACACACACGTTGTCAGAGTCGAGGCACGTCGAGGTGCGATCTCTTTTTTTTCTCTGAAAATAATATTATTTTCCACGTTTCGTAATTGTTACGCGCGATTCAACTGTTTCGCATTCATCTCACCAATTTGCTTCTGTGTTTCGCAAAGAAAATTAACGACAGAGCTGCCAATTTGTTTGCGCGATGTGTCGCTTTGTGTTATGAGAAAAAAAATATAAATAATAATTAAAACAAACTCGTTAAAAATTCAAACAATTACTTCCTTTCCTAGACAGACTCCGAAAACAATCTACTACTATACTTGGACAGACTGAGTCTGTGGGATCGACTTTAAAATCGAATATCTTCACGAAAAATCAATATTTTTTTAATTTCGTTTGAAAATCAAGAGTTTGAACGATTCTGCGTTGATTAAAAAAAATTGAAAAAATCTCTAGTAGTTTCGAAGATATAAGAGTTTAAAAAAAAGCCTGACAACTCTTTTTCGAATAAAAGGCTTTTTGGGTGAATCTGGGAGACCTATGTCAGTCTACAAAGGGTTAAGAAGCTATACTGGAGTTATATATTGGATATTGACGTGTTGATTTTTATTGAAAATCACTATAAGTCAGACGTTTCGATTTTGTTAATTTGAATTCTTCTTCAATATAAAAGTCTGTGCAAAAAAAAATATGAAAAATTACAGTACACAAATTTGAGAAAATATATCGACAATATATTGTTCGTATAATCTTCTTAATTGTTTGCATTTTTGACGAGTATTTTCTAATTATTAATTACGTTGATTGAAATCACGGAATGTTGTCCATTTTCAATTTTATATCAAAATATTTTTAAACTGTAATTTAATTGGCAAGATATTTTCAACTATTATTCTCAAATTTGCCTGCTGTAATTTTCCATATTCTTTTTTTCTACAGACTTTCACTGAAAAAGATCCAAACTAGAATCAAAACGTCTAAGCGTTACAACAGTTTTCAATGAAAACTAATACAAGATCCAGCATATTGCTCGCGTGACCTTCTCAAATGTTTGAAAAATTATAAACATTTCGGAAAATGTTCAGTTAGAATCGATGCGAGCCGATATGCCGAATGTACGCACGTGCAAATATTTTTTTTTTTTTCAAACGTGTAAATTGACGCACACGAGATTCAAGTCAAGATTCAATTCGGAAACTCATGCTACAAGATGCTTGCTTTGCATCTCGTTTGTGTAAAATATCCATTTGCTTCTCTGTGAAATTTAAAAATTCCATTGCGAAAAAGCGACATCTTGGCTCTTAGGATTCGAGACCGGGATTTCCCGCAGACATCTCGCGCGCGGAATTCTAAAAACATACATAATATTTGCACATACGTACGGCATATATTGGCTCGTATCGACTCTGTGATATTTAGTTCGAAAATATAAAAATTCGAACGCTAACGTGAACGTTAATAAATTTGTATTTTGTTTGTGAACGCGTTTCGTTGTGTATGTGTGTGTGTCGAAAAGAACAGAACAGTAGTTGCAAAGAACGCGACTTATTTGCACGCTCGAAGCGATAATAAAAGTTGCTTGGAAAATGTTTTAAAGAGCCGCGAACTCAGAAGATCTGATACGATCGATTCGGAGCGAGATAATGTCGGTATAAAAGCAAAAGAGATAGATTTTCACGGATTCTCTTTGTGTTGCTTACGTCACACTGATGTTTCAAGTTTCCGTGCTCGCACTACTTGGCAACGTATTTCGCGGCGTCTACAAAAAGAAAGAAAAAAAACAAAAAGCTAAAGTACTTATCATTTTCGCCGACGAGAAACGACGAGAGAGAAACTGATGCGAACGTTAGAGAAAAGTGGAAGTGGAGAGAGAGAGAGAGAAAGAGAAATAACGGCGCGCCATTAGTCGCTTCTTTATTGTCTTTGACGGTGTAAGGAACAACGACGTCGTCGTCGTCGTCGTCGTCGTCGCGAATTCTCGCGGAGAAAAATCGCAGCTGAAAGAGATCCGCGCGAGAGCAGATTCAGTTGCTATGTGACGGATATTATTTTTCCGCGAGTTCATTTTACGTTTTCTGCTTGTCACTTGTCGTAGCCTACCGTTAAGTTTATTTGCAACAATCGATTTTAACGCAGAAACAAAAAATAACGTATTTTCGACTCAAAAGCTTCGGCCAGGAAAGCTTCTTCGAGAAAAAGCTCGGCGCGATTTCGAATTTATCACCGCGCGGCGCGCATATCGATCTCTCGCCGCCGCCGTGGCACGAAGCGAGAACAGCGAGGGCTGATCGAAAGATTAGTGGTGATCTTTTGATGCGATAGGGAGTGAAGCTTGATGTGATGGAGAGAGGGATGAAAAGGGAGGCTCGATGGGGCAGTTTAGATAACCGACCTTTACGGCGTCTAGACACGGCGAGAGAGATACGCGAGGAAGGTATTTGACGGGAGGTGGGCGGAAAACCGGTGCACTGCTCGCGACGACGACGACGACGACGAGAAAGAGAGAGAGAGACGCGCAAAACGCTTGAATTGCACTTCGTACTACAACCGAGCGAGCGAGCGAGCGCGCGGCCTCATTTAGCATTTTGATATACTCGCCGGACCTTCCTCACGTGTATCGTAATGCATTTCACTCGCGATCACTTCCTCGATACGTAGAGAGATATAAAAAAAAATAAAATAAAATAAAGAGACAGAGTTCGTATCTTCGTAAAAAAATGTAACGTCGTCGTAATTTTAAAAATTCTCTCTCACAGCATTTTATTCCACGCGTCTCTCGAGAACATATGTGAATAAAACTAATGCGAGGTTAACAGAAAAGATGCCGTTTCCGTTTTTTTTTCCTTTCCTATTATTCCGCAAATGATGCGGAAAGAGATGCGAGCAAACATTCGAACGCGAGATGTATTTTTCGATAACAAAAAAAAAAAAAAAGCAACGCGTTTCTCCTTACGTTGCGGAAGACGCGCGAAGTTCTTCGCGTCATTTTCTTGTTTCAATTTTTTCTTCGTGACATTTTGTTCTGAACGAAAGGAATGCGGAGGGAGAGCAATTTTCGAACGCGTCCGCATCATGCCGACTAATTGCGACCTTTTTTTCGTCGATCTGGTGGCTTTTTTGTTGCGCTTCGTGCGCTTGACAAGCGCGACGAAGAAGTTGGTGACGGATGGAGAGAGAAGAACGGATCGATTTCGCGGGACAGTGATTTTTTGTCATTAGCTATCGCCGCGGATACGTATATGATGAATTGCGGCTAAATGATGGATGCGACGGCAATTGTCGTCGTTTTTTTTCTTTTTTTTTTCGCGTTGTTGGTCTCTCTCTCTCTCTCTCTAATCCAAATTTTCCCCTTTCTTACGTACTTCATTGAGGGAGACACACTCGGACACACTCTCGACTCGAGATCTTTAATTATCTCCGAAAGTTTGCCGCACGACGATGAGTAATTGAGGGAGAGGATTGCGAGAAAACGAGCCAGCCGGGCCGCCTGCTCGCCCCGCCCCGTCCCACCCCTGTGTGTAAGATGAATAATCGCGAGATTTCGCAAAGTGAAACTCGAGAGATTTTGCGAAATTCTCATTTCACCGGAGGGAGGAAAGTGGCTTTTCTCCCGAAACGAGCGCGCACTTCATTCTAAACAAATTCCATTTCGAAGTACTTCACCCTTTGTCTACGTTATCCTACTCGCGCGCGAGAAAACTACTTTAATCTCATTAATGCAAATTCTTCCTAAATATCGGAATTTTTAAAAAATTCTTTTTTTTCCCAAAGGAAAATAAAATATGTATATTTTACAAACGTAAATACCGGCCCAGTGGTCTCGCGGCCTGAATGCGAGAGGTGGGAGTGGGAGGTCCCGAGTTCGAATCCACACCGTCGAATTTTTCCGAACCGGTCAAGTCGAGTTTATCGATCGGAAAGCGAACTGAATCGGGCGTACGAACGGATCGTGGATATAGAAGTGGAGTGTTGAAAAATATTGTAACCCTGAGAGGAATCAATTAAACTTCCTTTATCCTTTACACAAACGTAAATTTTCTCCATTTTTTTTTATTCGCGTCGAGTATTTTGCTCGTCCGACGTTCTCCGCACTTGTATTCCCGCGAAAGAGTCTTACTTTTGGACGCGTAGAAATCGCGCAGCGATAAAGAACGCGCGCCGCCCTACGTACGCGAAAGTTGACTCTCTCTCTCTCTCTCTCTCTCTCTCTCTCTCTCTCTCTCTCTCTCTCTCTCTCTCTCTCTCTCTCTCTTGAGTGGACGACGCACGGGGCCGTGTAAAGTGGTTTGCATGATATTAGCCGCGGCGCATAAATTCCGCGTGTTTGCAACCGAATGAAATCGTAGTTTGCATAATACCAGCCCGGCAAACGGCCGGGCCGCCGCCGCCCGTTTCTCCGCGAGCTTTTATATAACCGCGTTTTGCGCTTTCGTTCGGGTGCACAGCAAAACGCGGAATATCTTATATCAGCTCTCTGATTTAATCCGGGCGTGAACTTCGGAAAACGAATCGCGCCCCCGTTTTTTGAAGAACACGTGTGCGAAATGCGAAATGTTGAATTGAAATAAAATATAATAAATCGAAAACAATGAAGATTTTTTCGTCTAAGCAAAGCTCCGTTTGATTTGACATTTTCGGTGCACAATTTTTCAAATAAAATTTTGTTTATTCCGTAAAACCGACTGTTTAAATATTGAGAAAAAAAAATTCCATCGCGGCAAATAAATGTTGGAAAAATAGGAAAATTGAACAAAAAGCGGTGAGAAAAATTATTATGTCACGGAACGGAGCTTTTTGGATAAGCCGTTAGAACCAAGAACCAGTTTTCATTTTTAAAAAAGATTTCACCGCGTGTACTCGACCGCGACGTACTGTGTGAGACTGACAAGCACGAAAATGGGAGAACGTAATGAGGTATAAGAAAAACAAAAAATGAGCCGAGTGCGAAAAGACGAGAAAATGTGACGCGGCGCCGCCATGGCGTTGCTACGTTTATTTTGTTTTTAACGAGAAAAGTGCAGACAAAAAAAACTCTGTCTCTGTTTTAGTGTATACGTAAAGAAAAAAAACAACAGCTTTACATACGTTTGTGCTGTGATACAAAAAAAAAACACTAACGAAAACTAATTACTTGAACATTTAATTTCGCTGCCGCAAACTCGAACAATCGAACTTAACAACCAGTATCTCTCCAATGATTGACACTTATTGATATTTTTTTCTAGTTGTTAATATTTTGTCGACGACTCCTTTTTACTTGACAGTAAAATAAGTAACAGTAAAATCAAAACAATTTAAAAGATCGTGAAAATTTACAATTTAAATATTGCGGTCGATACGAGCCGATATACCGGATGTACGTGCAATTACAAACATATTAATTAACTTTCCCAACCGGGTGGTCTCGCGGCCTGCGAGGGCTGCGAGTGAGAGATCCCCGAGATTCTCGAATCCACACTGGATCTTTCCGGGTCGGTTTCTTTCAAGTCGAGTTTGTCGATGGAAAAAGCAAACTGAATCGGGCCACCAATCAGCTTGAACTGGTTATGCGTATTGCAGATGTAAAAGAGAAATATGTTGTAACCTTGAGGGGAATCAATAAAATTCCTTTATCCTTACATCCTTTAATTAACTTTCCTCGAACGTGCAAATTAATACACATGGAAATTCGAATTAAATTTAATTAAAACATTGGATGCTTGGTTTGCATGACATGTATGGCCAAGATATCTTTTTTTTTCTCCAATGAATTGTTCAATTTCCACGGAAGGGAAGGATAAATTGTACTTTGCATATAAAGAAAATTAGATTAGGTTAATTGTCACACAGCTAATATCTTATTAAATATAGGAAAATAATTTTAATATCTTCTGCAATGATGTAGGTTGCTACTGTCGTACTAGTCACGTGTGCGAAATAGCTTTTATTAAAAACACGGCATGTGATATTTACAAGCACTTTTGCAAAAAATTGGTCACATGGCGAGTTTTTTTTTTTTTCATTTTTAATTACTTCATTGGTTTGAAAATCCCAAATTCTCAGCTTGACCTTGTGTATAAGAAATGTGATAGTTTTTAGTTAATTTTTCCTATATTTATTTAACCATCGTTGCAACATAGTTTATAAAAATATTATTAACAATGCAAAACTTTTATTTAAAAAATTTTTATTAGCAATGAACGTTTGGCATAATAAGTTGACTCAAATAAAACGTTTATAAAAATCACTCATAAAAATTTGTTTTTTCTATAAACACACAGTTATTAATGTTTTACAAGTAGTCATACTCGATATGTAATTTAATTAACTATAAAAAAAACATAAAAACAAAAAGTGTTTTATAATTCTTCTAATAAACACATGACAACCAATTTTGGGATAAGTTAGCAAATTTGCGCGATTGTGCTTAGCACTAGATAACTGTTTTTATATAAAGATATGTGAGATTAATATTTTTTTCTTAAAGCCGAAGAATGTGAATAAATACACAATCTATCTAATATTACACAATATGGCGTGTGTATATTTTTTTAATAATTTATTTTGGATGTCACTTTGTCTTCCTATGAGATACAAACTAAACATTTCCTATGTGAATTGTCGAATTAAATTTAATTCGAACGTCCATGTGTGTTAATCTACACGTTTAAGGGAAGTTAACAAATATATAATTGCACGGCTCGTATCAACTTCAATAGTTAATTAGTAGCAGGATTAATTTGGAAGTTTTGTAACAAAATTATCTTATTGATTTTAATTGATCTGTGGTAAAAAAAAAAATTAAACAGGCCTTTAAAGTTTCGATCATCGAGTACTTTATCGTGTAGAAATTGAATTATGTACAACCTCTTCAAGTTGCTTTTTTCCGTTTCGCGCGCATCGTTCAAACATATGTGCGACCTTAACGTGATTTATGCAATTGTGAGCGTTTTTCGCTCGTGTATCATCGCGCAGGAGGAAAGTGGCCTACCGGAAATAGCACCCGGGGAAAGCTAGCGGATCGAGATAAATCGGGCTAATGAATTCCACGATGAAATAGCATCGCTCGATGATCGGCTGTAGCGTGGCAATTATCGAGCGACCTACATTTTACATCGTGGAAAATCCCCTCGGATGCTAAATGCTCGTCATCGGTCTTCGGCGAGGGTGTAGAAGATAACGTCTCGATCAGTAACAGGCGCCACGTTTTTCTGATAAAAGCAGCGTCACCACGCATCGATTGCAACGCCAACGTACACTTCGTTCGGAACAAAAAGCCGAAAGTTTGACAGCGATGTCGAAAAAAGATCAGGATATTCTCTTCGGATTTTTAATCCCGTCTATTAGAAGCGTGACTTGTGTGTTTCTCTCGTTGTTAAATTATTATAAATTAAACAATTAATTAATTAATTAATTATTGCAAGCAAGCAGTAACATTTGTTTTTTTAAATTCGCGGTTTCGCATCTGTTTACTTGGAAAAACGAAACGGAAACGTTATCGAATTTTCTCACGAAAATGGTCGCGGAATATTTTCGAAATGTCCGTCTGTGTGTATGTGATACGATCGGAATATATTTCGGCGAAATGCAACAGCGCGGAATATTTGATTCTCCCCCCACATATATTTTCATCGCAAGAATTCGACTGTGTGTAAAATCTTGTCTCTCGTATTTTACGAGAAGAATAATTTTTTTTTCTCTCTCTTTCTCTTTCTCGTAACCCGCAAGTAACTGCTTCTACACATGCTTTTACTCATACAAAATCCATGCACAAATCGTCTAAGTAAGTAATCTTGCGGTTTACTTGCGGGTCACCTTGTAAAATACACCGAACGAGACTTCGGCAGTCGTCTCTAAGTCGTTGCAATGCAAATTGACCGAATGGATTAGCCCACGGTGGCTTTGGATTGGATTAACTTCGGGGGAGGGGGGGAGGGAAACTGATTGCGCAGACGCTTGATTGCAAATAACGTTATTATTCGTTATCTCCGCGGAGGTCAATTCGCGAAGTTATGTCAGTGGTGAGCGACGTGCTTATCGTGATTGGATCCGACGTTGAATTTTCATGTCGTTTACGTGGTTCGCGATAATTGCCAGAGACAATTTCCCCCCCAATCGGCCAATCGCGCGCCCGCAGACACGGTTCGTCAATCGTGAATTCATTAATGTAACGAAATAACACGACAATTGTAATTCACAATTTTCGAGGTTTACGTAGCTTTCAAGGAAAAAACCTCGTTTCCACTATATCTCCCAATCAGCACACATTGTACACACACACACATATGTGAATTCTTTATTATCGGCAGGTTATCGGGAACAAAGAGAAACTGAAATTCGAACGGGGAATTGTTTGTGTTCGGTTTGCGTGGCAGAAATCTGTGCAATTTCCGCGAGTTATTCGATTCGACAATAAACTAACATTTTATCGAACTATTAGGAGAAAGTGCATTCTCGAGCAATTACAGATTCATTAACTGTTGTAAATTAATCAAGGATAATTAAGCGCTTTAACGGTTCGTCTGGCTTTTATTCCGAGCGGAAAGATTTTTCGATCATTTGAACTCCATAAAACTCTCTACGTCGAGAACAAAAAAAAAAAAAAAAAAAAAAAAAAAATACAAGTTGTCCTTCGAATAAATATTTATGTAGACGCAAAGAGATATATAGAAGAGAGAATATCGATTTGGCGCAATCAATTCAATGTGGGATTTCTCTCGAGATAATCCCATCTGAAAGACAGGCTTCTCTCGAGATAACAGGGCGCGCGAGGTGTGTATCGTCGGGGGTGCGCGGGGAGGGGGGCACGTACATACCTACTTATCGGCGGAGGAATCGACTTTTAAACGGGACCGTGGCTTCGAAAGGATGCGCGTTTCTATATAGTTTGTCTAATTGTGCCGAGGTTGTGGGTCAGCGACCTGTACGGAGGTTCCGCGCGGGGCACGGAATCAGATTAAATCTCCGAACCCGCACACCTCTGTGTGCGGATGACGACGTTCGCTCGCCCCCCGAGATTGCGGACGAAATTCAAGCGCGAGAGGTTAGAGCCTCTCTCTCTCTCTCTCTCTCTCTCTCTCTTTCTCTCTCTCTTGCCTCTCCTTGTTATGCATGTATGCATAATCCTCATGCCGTTTGCCGCGGCAATTCCGGGCAATATCGATCATTTTCGTTCTCTTCTTTTCGAGATACCAGCGACGAGCATCCATTATTCTCGAGCATCGGCGGTGCCGTTTAAGCGCGTTCGCGTCTTCCGGATAATCTCTTACTTCCTTCTCCGTCCCTTTCCGCGCGCGCGGTAATGACACGGAAATCGCGCTCCGTGAAGGAGAAAACGCAAACAACCCGGAGAAAGAGAGAATTGAATGGACGTACGAAAAGCTCATTTTCCGGAGGGTATTTTTGATGAAGTTGTTTCTCCCATAAAGGAAGTTCAGTAATAGATTTCTGTTTCTCCGAGGGAAGCAAAGGACTTAATTTGCGACGGAAACGAACTCTTCATTTAAAAAAAAAAAAAAAGAAAAAGATTGAATTACTTCGGAAGCAACGATACAAAAAAAAAAAAAAAGAAGAAGAAGAGAAAAACTTTTTTTCTCGCAGATCCTGGCAAACTCCCTAACGAGCTGGATGATGATTTTCAGTCCGGGATTTTCTTCAGTCTGTAACTTTTTTTTTCTTTTCAACGACCAAAAGCAGAGACCTCGACCTGGTATTATTCTCGCGTTTCCATAATATTCAATCTGTTGCGTCTGCTTTTTTTTGCCGAAGAAAAACAAGATTTTATTCTCGCTCGGGAAGCCGCGACTTTTCTTCGCAGCAGTTTCCGAGTTCCGAGTTTTTTCAGAAAGACGAGATGCGGAATTTGCAAAATGAGAGAGAGAGAGAAATCGCGTTCTCGCGGTGTGCGACTGTACAAAAAAAAAAAAAAAACTCGAGTATAATCTACGATGTTACCGCGACATAAAAAGAAAATGCCGCGACTAAATCGCAACCGATTATACGTTTCTTCTTTTTTTCTTTTTCGAGAAATCGTGTTTCTTCAAACTTGACGTATAATTGTCTCCGAAAGTAACCGAGTTTATATCGGAAGTTCGAGATAAACATAACGCGTCGCGCGCGCGCGCGCGCAAAAAAGAAAAAGGACACGCGTACCGAAAAACACCAGATATGCATAAATCATAACCGGGTTCCAGCGCAACGCGAACCGCGACCTATTTCCGCGAGAAGAAAAATCACGAGTCCGCAGCGGGAGAGAGAGAAAGAAAAAGAGAGAGGGGAGTCTCTGGACCGGCGGATGCGGAAGTAGAAGCAGAGCTTGAAAGCCTTCGCAATTTTTCACACTCCGCCGGTCTCTACTACTCGTTGACAGACCGCTGCATTTCCAGCGCGGCCGCGCGAAACGTCAGTGAAAAGTATACGATTATCGGAACACGTTCATACTTTTTTTTGTTTTTTTTTTTTAGAGATTCTGTGTTTGGATTAAAAGTGTTTTATCGTGTACTTTATGCGATGCTCCATTAAATCTTAGAAATGTTCGATAAGCACACGTATGGTGGTTTTAGTCGAAATTTTGACATAATTTTAATATTTATAATAATTTATTATAAAGTAATATAATTATTATAATGTATTAATAAATATATAATAAATTATAATATATTATTATATAAATATATATTTATTATATAATAAATAAAAAAATTTGTTATATAAAATTTATTATCTAATAAATTTACATATTATATTATAATTTGTTATAAATTATAATAATACATTATTTAATAAATTATTATTATATTTGTTATATTTATTATACAAATTTATTAGAATATTTATTATAATAATTTTCACATTATATTTCTATTCTATTTTTGTTGCGACAAAAGTTACGTAAAAAAAACAAAAAAAAAACAAATAAACTTTATTTCTGAGGAAAAGCAAAGTGTTTCCGATACGTAAACCCGAACGAAAGAACGATTGTGGTTAACATTTTTCTTTTGCCTTTTTTGTAGGAGAGAGACTATGGAACTACAAGCAACATTTACGGAACTCTGTTCCTTTGATCATAACGATTTACCCGTAAAATCGAGGCGTTTCTTTGGAGCGACGGAAAACAGAAGCGCCCCTTTATCGATTCCAATGGTTTTTTTTTGTTTGTTCTTAACGATATATCGTCGGAGCTCAAATTGATACGCTTTGGTAGTATATGTACGTATTCATATACGGCGTCTTTAACGCCAAACTTGCCTATTTGACTCTGAAATATACGATAACTTTTCTCTCACTTATTTTTAATAAACGTACATACGTGTGAGATATTTTTGCGTAATTATTTCATGCAACAACAACAACAAAATAAACGAGCAGACAAACCCGTTTTTCCCGCGCGTCTGTTTATAAATTGTCACGTATATTTTATATTATCCAAAGTACGTTGTTTCGCATTTTAAACATTCTTGTTTTAAACAATATTTCTAGCCAGTCGAAAACTCTGGTATTTACTTGTTGTAACAAAAAAGAAAAAAAGATATAAAAAAACTGTATGTTGTCGAAACGACGACATGTGTAATCTAATATTTCAGGGTTTCAACACAAAGGCCGAGAGAATACGTTGTTTTTCACCCTAATCCAAAAAAAAAAAAAAAAAAA
>QVNZ01010165.1:0-16037 GCA_014825645.1 Pseudomyrmex dendroicus | reverse complement strand
AAAAAAAAAAAAAAAAAAAAACGAGAAAATCAGCAATCAATCCGGTCATTTTCTCCCGTTGGCAATAAGCCCGTGGCCTCTATATCGATCGCGAAATCATTTCAACACCACGGAGGGTGTTGAGGAGGAGTAGCATAAAGAAACGTTTTTCTTCACACCTGCCGTGTCCCGAGCGACGCGTTTATTGTCCCTCTTTTGTTGCGTTACATTCACACTTGGCAGCCCTTCTAGAGACAGAAAGCTTTCCTAGCGCGCAAGCACATAAACGCTTTCCTACGCGCAACAACACATCGAGCTTTTGCGGTTTACTTGGCTTTTTACTAACGTCGCATAACGCACACTTACATACACTCAACAATGATAAACATACATATTTATGTCTGGGGAAAGTGTGAGGCGGGGCGTGGTTGAATAAACTGCGTGTCTACGGGGTAGTCCGAAACTCTCGCGCGCGACAAAACTTAAAAAAAAAAAAGAAAATTGGTATAACAGTGCGACTAACATCTCTTCTTGCCTAATTCTAAAATATATCGATCGGTCGATAAAACAAAATCGACACATACAACAAAAATTATTATAATCTGCAACTTATATGCTCGTGGGTAAAACAGAGATTTGATTGTTTTTTTTGTTACGTAAAAGCGCGGAAACTCGATTTAAAAAACAAAAAGTGACGTGCACGTAGATGTCTCAGGTGTCTGGCGGTTTCGGAACAGCCTGTGCGGATACACACACACACACATACCAAATATGTACATGATCTCGTGTTTTTAACGAAATATATGCGTGCGAGTATTGCGTGTAACACCGCGCGTGTGTGTGTGTGAATGTGAACTGCGTGCATGACGCCTTGGCTTTTTTTTTTTTTTTTTTTTTTTTTTTTTTTAATCCTTTTCTCGCGTCGCAGCTTTCCACGGAGCGGAAGCTCATGTGTGTACATCACGGAAAAAATACTGTACCGCAGAGCTTGCTGACTTTTAAATTAAATATATGCAACGTCTTTCTTCAAGCGAATACTTTAATCGCTTAAATTAAACACGTGCGACATTTTCCCTTGAGCAAAAACTTTAATCGCTGTAAACCTGATGTGGTTAAACGTTTATAAAAAAAAAGAAAATTATTAAAAATTGAACATTATTAATTAAAAATCGGCTCTCGTAATTTATTAATTTGTTTTTTGGTGACAGTTTTTTTAAATTCCAAAACTCCGTCACTGTAAAATCGATTACAATCGAACATATTTCAGTAATCACGATTGTAAGAAGAAGAAGAAGAAGAAGAAGAAGAAGAAGAAGAAGAAGAAGAAGAAAAACGATTCTAGTGACGCGCAATCAAATAAAATTGCTTAAAAAGAAAGAAAACAATATTAGTGCCACTCATATGCGCGCACTTGTTCTCACTTATCTTGCACAAAGTCAAAGCGCTTCTGAAGTATATGTTCTGGCGTCGCGGAAAATGCATTTGTGACGTGACACGTGTGAGGTACTACACAGGTACGTGTGTGTGCGGGAGCATTATGTAGACATATTACGTGTTGCGTAAATGTGCGTGTGTACGTGTGTGTGTGTGCGAGATAAAAGCGAAACGTACAAAGGCGCCGACGCCACTATGAAAAAGTATCGAATCCCCCATGGAAAAGGTATAAAATTCGAACGTATTCGAAAAGGAATAAATATACTGAATCGCCATAAACGTATGTGTACTATACGTATATGATGTTTTTCTTTTGTTCATTTGTTCTCTTTTTTTTTTATTCCATAACACAGTCAGTCGAGCAGATTCTGTCCAGCAGACATAAAGTCTACACGCGGCCATTTCTCACAATCAACTTTTTCAACAGTCAAGACGAAAAACGATAAATAATAACGTTCGTATTATCTGTTCTGATTCTTCAGAGAAAAAAACCCTCTTGGAGAGAAAACGAAACATGTGAACAATTACGATAAAAGCTACCTCGCATTTCCTTAGATTAGCGCAAAAAGATCTTGATTTATTACGAGCACTCGGACAGTTGCGAAAACTGCATCGGTATCGATAATTACTGCAACTCGACTGGATACTCTATCTTGTTTTTAGATAGATCGTAAGTCGGCCGAATGATGAATACTAGATCAAATCGTTTTTATCCTCGAACCTTGCCGCGTGGTTAAACGAAAGTAGCGAACTCGGACGTTTGAATTTTCTCTTTAAAAAAAAAATCCACTCAAGTATCCACGCAAACAGCTTCTCCGAAATTTGAACTTTAATAAAATGTAGAGACCTGGTGTGTCTTAAAAAAAAAAAAAGTTCTGAGAGAAAAAACTCCCGGCCGAGATTTACGTGAGAATATCAATCAAGAATCTCTATCTCTCCCTCCCCCCATACGAACACGTCGAGTGGCCCCGGACGTGGCCTGCACGTGGCACAGAAGTACATTCTAATTCTAATGCGCTGACAGGATTTCACGCTGCTGTCGGCGTGCGATCGACATATATCTCACGATGGCATTATATAAGATAGATACCACCTGACGATGGTCGACGGCGCGACGCGTCGCGTTGCATCGGTTTGTATCTGGCGTTTCGGTCGTTCTGGCAAATATCGGACCCGCGCTCTGACCCGGTCACGTTGACACGAACCACTCAACAAGTCAACGACTCGCCGCCGCTGCTAAGTTAAAGCCGCGAAAGCGCTATACTTTCCTCTAAGGGCCCCTTAAAGGGGATACACCCGCGTTCGCGCACTTCCCGCGTTTTCCGATAAAAACGTCCCGTAACCCTTTTCCACACTCGCCCGCACGAACGAAACGACTTTTTCCGAGAGAACGCGAGAGCTATAAGTTAGCGCGGCGTCTGTTTCATTTCGAGTGCACCGTTGCAAAAGCGCTCATAAAAGTATCGAGAGAAAAAGCGGAATAACGTTACCAATGCTGTTTCCCGAGAGAGAGAGAGAGAGAAAGTGAAAGGAGAAGTTTTTTATGGGAAGTAATCAGAAACATCTTTCAGATGAGGCAAACTGCATTATTTGTCGAACAATTAAAAAGTGACTTACGAGGCAATTCTCATTCTTTTGTAACTTCCTATCATTTTTTTTTTCTGCGGAGATTTATTCCGAATGTTCAAAACAACACACATCTGTCGTACACACGCACGCACAATCATAAGATAATTCTGTTACTTCACGCAGAGCTGCGTCGATTCTGATCCGCGATTTTCTATCGCGGCTTCGATTTTGGAGAAAAAGAAAGAAAAAAAAACAAAAAACCGCGATCACAGAAACCGAACACGCCGCCGCGTCGTTTGTTCGAGAACTCAAAGGAACTATTCGGGAAATTGAATTATTATCCGTCTATTCGTTTCGAAATTTTCGCGTGCGTTTTCGACGCGGCCGACCGACCCGGCAATAACTCGCGCAGTAGAGTTTCCACGGATAATCGACGTCGCAGTAGAGCGGATAAATATCGGTGCCGTCGGGAATCGTTCGGCCGCGATATATGTACATTCGCACGGTCGAGTGAATTCGGTCGGATGTTTTTTTTTTTTTTTTTACGAAGACGTACGCGAATATGTACATACACACACACACACAAACTTATAAACCGATGTAGTAATTATTAGCGTTGTAATGAAGTTACGCGCGAGAGACTTGTTTCCCGGTAAATTCTCCGGCAAAATAAAGTGCGCTTATTAGTCCCGAACTTTTATCACGGTTCGCAAATTACCTTATGCCCAACAGTAAAATTCAATTTTCACCTGAATTTTCCAGAGAGAGAGAGAGAGAGGGAGAGATAACCGTGCACGGTGCGCTATTAATGACGTCGTTATAGGACGAACACCGAAATTATTCGCTCGTAGATTACGCAGCCCAAGTATAATTCACTGACCTCTCGCAACCATTTTATTTATGCAACGCGCAAATTGTCTGCCGTTACGGGTCGCTAATTACGCGAATTTGTGAGCGAACCGATACAACAACAAAAAAGTCGATAAAACGATCGGCGGTTTTATTTTACTTTTTGTTTTTTTTTTTTTTTTCAAAAACGCGAATGTATCGCTCGGCGAACAAGTGTAGTTTGATTTCGCGGACATTAATCGCGAGAAGCTGAAGCGCGAGTTGAATCGACAAGACGATTTATATCCGGGACGCGTCTCTTTCGCGACTTGAACTTTTATATTACGTATCGCGTCTGATAACGGCCAGACGAGGCCGTTTCGACCCGGCGTAGATTACGCGCGGGAATACACTATAAGCGCACACGTGAAGCCGCGTACGCGCACTCGGAATATCGATATACGTCTTTTATGGTCGCAATAAAGCAGGAGAAACCCGGAGAGAGAGACAGAACCTGAAAAGTCGCGTTATTTCTCGTGCAACTCTGAAAATCGGCTGATAGAACGCGAACAAAGCGCGTTCCTACTCTTTTTCGCAAAAAAAAAAAGCAAATGATCCAAGTGTCCATTTGTTCGAGAAAGATTTGCAGTGGAACCCCGTGGTAATTTCGAGCATCGCGATTTCGACTTCTCCAATAGTCTTTGCTACCATTGACAATTTCTCCGATTTTCGAATGATTGCGCAACTGCGCAGAACGCGAGTCTCACTCTAAAAGTCTAAGAAAAAGAGAAACATATATTTCTTTCTAATGAGTGAAAAGAGAGGGAACCAATACGAGCCACAAACAAAGGATGTCCGTGTTTGTGGCTCTCTCGGGTCTTTCTTCATTTATTAAAACTTCACGAGCAGAAATTAGCAGGGTCGATCGCTAATTAGAAAGAAAATAATTTCGAAGTCTAGACAAACGCGCTCGCACTTCTGAGTTCTGATGTATCGAACGTCGGAAAATATTTAAAAAATATCAATTAGAGTAAAAACTAGTAAATGACTGAATTGTTGAATCTACGTACGTTTAGGAATAATTCTTGAATAAATTTATAGGTATAACAATAAAACAACCGTTAAAATTGCATTTATAATTAATGTTTCTTTTAAATATTTATAAAATTACTTTTTTGTAGTGTAAGTAATTATAAATTAATTATAAAGTGCAACAAGCATAAAACTCCAAATAAATGACCGCACACATTCATACTTATTTTTAGTAGAAATTTGATTTATCATTGTTAAACAAAAAATAAGAACTTCTGAAAGACAAATAAACTTCGGTTATAAACACATTTAATAATTTCTAAGCCTATAATTCACATTGTTGTGTAATGGTCATTTATTGGTAAGCTGTCACTTACTGAATTACAGTTGGACTCTACAAATGGAGGAAATTAATCGAAATTAATCGAACACTGCGTGTGATCGAGATAAAAAAACGATTTATCCAAGTGTTTATAAAGCTTTGGCGCGAGGTATACAACGTAATGCGACAAATTGTCTTGCTCGATAGAATATATAGCGCTTTAATTAGCGCGAACCTCGTGTAATCTTCCTGGCTGGGACTAACGAGCGATGCGCCGCTCTGCAAAAAGCGCGTGGAAATTCTACCGGAAAGTTCTAACGATGCACTGTCAGGAAAGACGTGCGAAACTTGGAGACGAGCCGTGGATTGACATTGAAAAATGAGATGTGTGTGTGTGTGTGTGTGTGTGTGTGTGTGTGTGTGTGTGTGTGTGTGTGTGTGTGTGTGTGTGTGTGTGTGAAACGCGGATGTGTTTTTCGAGCAAGTGATATAAGTATATTTAACATATGTTCGTTCATTTTGCGTGAAATAAAAAAACAGTTGCGGCGGATACGCGCGGCGCTTTATGAAATTACCTCACACACACACACACACACACACACACACGCGCGCGCGCGCGCGCAAGTCGAACCTTGCAACTTTGCACGCGGAATAAAATAACGCGTCGTCAGAATAACTGCGAGCAAGATGAGAGATATTTACGTGGTGGGGTATTTACGGGACATTACGGATGAGGTTTTTCTTTTTTTTTTTGTTTTTCATAGAGAGAGAGACACATTTTTAGAAAACTGCTCTTCGCGATAAGAAATAATGTAAGTTTTCTTGTGACATTCTCTTTCAACGTTATAATTTAGTAAACGTTGTACGTAAGAACTCGCGCGCGCGCGTGCACGGTTTAAAACTCTCGCGAAAAAGCGGTAAAAAGAACGTCGTCTCTACTCCAGTTGGTGGAAAAAGTACCGCGAGAGAAAGAGAGAAAGAGAAAGAGTCTACTTGCCGCTACTAAGTGGCTTTTAATATTACATCGCACAATGCAGAAAATTGCTTTTAAGGAAGAGTTTTACGTTGAGAGTTACACATTCTCTGCGCGGGAACCCGAGCTTTTTAATCCAGAAATTTCCAGAAAAGCGTCGGCAACACATACGACCAACGATACTCATTTGCCATGTATATTATCGATCGCGTCTCGATCGCGTCCTACTTTTCCGCGGCGTGTCCGCCGCGACTCGGTCTAGACGAGTAAATTGCGTTGTCGACGCGTTTAATTGCGCGCTCGCCGGATCAGCGCTCGCAGTCGAATCGCATGTGATGAAATTGATAAAATAACGCGCGTCGCTTTATTTTGTTACGCTTGCGCGCTTGAAAACAAAATATCCGATTAAACGCCGAATCGATCGAGAAAGAATTTATTTATACTATCCGTCTCGTTTCAATAACTGTTGTAAGTTTTTCGTTTCTTTGTATTTTTTGTTTCGCTCTTTGTTTCTTTGATAAAAATAAAAAAAATATATATACTTTTTCGAAAAGATGCAAAAAACACTTTTCAGTCAACAGTTGCAAAAGTAAATCTTACGGTAAGTCACGCAGTAAAACATTTTCGTATGAATAATATAAACAGAAAGGGTGTAGATAAATTGACAAGGGAGAGAGAGAGAGAGAGAGAGAGAGAGCGAGAGAGAGTTTCGCAATGTTTGTCACACGTAAAAAAACCAGAGTTTCGCGTAAGTGCGATACTATCCAGGTAGGATGGTTACATGTGGCTAACACATCTCTCTCATTGTGTGTGTCATATGATGTTTTGAATTTTTGTGTTTCGCGAGATTTTATACCTTTCCCACGTGTGTGTCGAGTAATAGTGACGCTCTGTGTACTTGTAAAAGGACAAGCTGGAGAAACAAACAACCAGAATTCACAGCCAGCAGCACGTATATCGATCGGTACCGTAATCGCGGCTTTAACGTTCAAAAAAAAAAAAAAAAAAAAAAAAAAAAAAAAAAAAAAAAAAAAAAGAAGGAAACACGGCCGCTAAATAAATACGAGAAAAAGACGAGGCAACTGATCGGAAAGCGGATATTCTCCCGCCGACATGTGAATCGTGACCGAGGCATCCTGTGGACTCTCGACATATTGCTCTTTTGGTTTACTTGTCGAGACGAGGATCAGAAAGACAAACTTCCGTGTATTGTGTGTAACAAAAGTGCGCAATAATGTTTTTTATCGACTTTAACGTATCGCTCTCGGTAAATCGCGCTCGCGCTGGTTTTTTACAACACCAGATTAAATCAAATATCTGCAAAGTGAATTTTCAATTACAAATCTCTCTGTTTTTTTGCGAGAGAAAATTTTCATATAATTTCTATTTGTAACAAATAATCAAATACAAGCAAAATTAAAAAAAAAAAACAAAAAACAAAAAACAAAAAAAAACAAAAACAAAAATTGCAATCTCCGCGGCAAGTTTATATTTTTGTGCCGACAAATAAATTGAAATTTATTTTGTTTTACTTTAATTTTGATATCACGAGGTCCGCGATGATTATCGCGATTTTTTTCCGGTATTAATCCGCAACGGGATATATGTGTATATATACGTCATTTAACAAACGTTGACGGCGCGATTCCATCCGACATGTAACGGTAAATCTCTCGAATCGCTCTCGTATATGCGTCACTCCATTACGGGCCGCGCTGACGGATGCATTCGGAGAGATGGGTTCTTCCGCGAGAGCTCGCACTGATTTCTCGGACACACCGTAGAACCGTATAGAAAATATGGAAAACGCGCCGACATCATATATGCGCGTGGTTGTACAATCTCACGACGTAGAAAAAAATGGTGGTCAATAAAATAACACTGCAGTCCACACACCACGTAACAATATCCAAATATATATACGTATGTAATATATGCACACACACATGTATACAGGAAGGACGCGTCCCAAAATGCCCCTGTAGTTTTTATTTTCATTCACAGGTTTTTTTTTTTTTATCGTAATTTGAATAGATCGGAAATACGTAAGTGTACATCGATTTGTCATGCACAAAGCAGAAAAGCTTCATTTTATTTTGTTCTTGATGGAATTGAAAAAATTTGTATAATTCGAAAAGAAATAGCGTGTCCGAATCGAATTGTTTTTCAAGACAAAATCGACTCCAAATTGATTAAAAACAAAAAAAAATCTATACACACACACATACGAGAAAAATAGAAAAGAGCATCCGGTGCGCGTCCTGTGTACATGCGTACAAAGACGGATGAAAAATATAAAATATATACGTAAATATATCACGTGACGTCCAAGACTAGCGCATCGCAGGAACGTTTATTACGGGTATCAAGGAGGCATTCTTTGGAGACAAAGAAACGAAATAACACAAAGTGAATAAGAAAAAGAAAAGACGAGCTAAAACAAAAAAAAAAAAAAATAAGGACAACGTGAGAGGTAGACCGATGATGAATATAAGTAAAGTTTCTCGAGATTTAAATGCTTGGAGACTGCGGTTTTTTCTGCGTGCTCTCTCGTTGTGTGACGTCGTGGCAGATTTGCGGCACCTTAAAGCCGTCATAGGTCCAGGAGCCTAACTTCAAAACACAGGTCTGTACGTCGTACGGAAAGAACTCAACGTCGATGGAGCAGGAGGATTTATATACGGCCGGCGGTTGCCACACGACCAATCCCGAATAGTAGACCGTGGCCTTGGTCATCAGTGTCACCTCGTAGTTCCCGTCGGCGCTGTAATCACCGAAGAAACGAGCCGAGCGTGATCACGATGGGCTCGGAGAGAAGGTCTCCGGATGCTGCCGCCGATTCTTCTCTTTATTTTCCATCTTTTTCTCTTTTCCCCCCCTCTCTATTCCGCTTCTTTTTGTCTGTTCAATATTCGATTTCCCGCGCGCCGAATGCGTCTTGTGCGCGCGTTCTCACGAATATCACTCTATTCCCCAAGTGTGTGCAAAAAAAGAAATTTCGTAAGGGGAAATTGATTGATTCGACTCCAACTTTTTTATATAGCGAACTTTTTTTATATAGCGTGTTTTGACTTTGCAAAAAGAGCAAGACACTGATCGAAAATCGACTCGAACAAATCGGAAGAATAAATAAATTAAACAATTTTTTTCACGATAATTTTTTCACTAAAAATTATTTTTCTTTTTGTAAAAACTTTACACACATTTCACGTTTTCAATTTATAACGCGTGCGCACAACAAGCATGATCATCACCTCATCCCTTTACGTGGCAGCATCCGTCTTCCCACGAGGGCAATTTTTTTTTTTTATGTTTTCCCTCTCCCGATCGCCGGAGACCTACGCGACGAGCCAATCGTCTGTGTGATCTAGCTTAGGATCTAGCTTGATTCCGCCATTACCGGAAACGCATCCCGTACGCAGGCTGCGTCGGATCCGCGTCTCTCGGACGTTCTCGACAGGTTTTTCAACCGGGGTTTTAACGATTCGGGGTGGGGGGGAGGTAAAAAAGAGACCGGATTAAGATCAAGAGGAGGGAAGTGAGGGGGCGGACTAACGACTTAACGGCTACCATGCAAATTTACCTTGAAGCCGTCATAGGTCCACGAACCGAACTTGAGGACGCAGGTCTGCTCGTCGAAGGGGAAGTACTCCACGTCGATCTCGCAAGATGACTTATATATGGCCGGCGGCTTCCACTCGACCAATCCTTGATGGTAGATTGTGGCCTTCGTGGCCAAGGTCACCTCGAAGTTGCCGTCCGCGCTGCGAGCGAGCACATTAGTGGTTCTGGGCGCTGCGGCGGTCGAGCTTACTTTGTACTTCCGATTTTGACATCAAGCCGTCTTTTTTTTTCTTTTTAATTTTAATTTATTTCTTGTACGTAGAGTGTACAACATGTGTGTAAGAAGCGTCTTAAAATAATTGTGATAAATTTCTTAAATAGGCAGACCAGAGATCTTATACACGCATTTTGTGTGTGTGAATCTGACAGTTGTCTCTTTGTTTTTTTTTCTTTTGACAGAAGCGCGCGCTTTTGATCAATTGTGAGAAAATTCGCGAAAACTTGATCTTTTCGCGAGTGGGGTTTTAATCGGAAAAGTAGAATTTAACTGGACACTCGAAGCGAAATCGGATTATCGCGCCATTACGCGGCAGCAGACTCTTAATTTCGATCCAGTAAACCTTCAATCGATAATTCGGTTTTAAAACCAAGTACGGAAATTCCTGAGTCGATAAGCCGTTTCTATGCCTGGGTAAAGGCCGTTTACACATAAAATTACGTAAGAGCGTAAGACGTAGCCGTAAGAAAATTGACCAATTAGAAATTTACGTTCGAAAGTAGTGGGGGATATAGGATACATTCTGATTGGTCATTTTCTTTACGGCTATGTTCTTACGCAATTTTATGTGTGGATGGCCTTAAAGCCGGCAGAGCACAAGCACAACGTCAAAATACATTATTATTATGTTTGAATTAAGTTATGAAGGCCAATCCCGAAAGTTGGTGCAATATCGGGTCGACCTGTGGCAAGGTCGGAGCAAGCTCCGTTCGCTCGCCTGCGTTCAAAAATAAGTTAATATTCCGAAATCCCCTTTGGGGATTGTATCAGATATTAAGCTGATAAGAACAGATACTACACATTTGATCTTAGCCAAAAGGCCGAGAAGCGATGCCTGTCGACGCTCTCGCGGAGCGTATGTAAGTTTCTGGGCAAAATTCACTTACGAGAAAGTACGACTCGTAGCGGCGACCGAAAGAACTATCGCGTATAGGCTCGACAATTGTACTTTCTAGCGTAACGAGAGAGAAAGAAAGCAGACAGATGGAAAGTGATAGCGAAAGAGAGAGAGAGAGAGAGAAAGAGATTCAAGTAAACAACTACACCGAGAGAGCGTGAGACTTCGGCGCGCGCGAACTTGGCGCGCGCGTGCCTCTCGATAACGATTCGAGTTATCGAAGTGCACGCCACGCTAACGAGAAAGTCTTCTATTCTTTTTTTATCTCTGAATTTCGCTTCCTCATCGTCTCTTAACTAAAAGAACCGAAGAGAGGAAACGGTTGATGTTTCCTTCTCGATGTTGCACAAATACAGATATCCGAGGCGGCTGATAGCATACCGTTTACTTCGCCGAGGGTTCGTATCGGCCACGTGAGGCTGCGAGGCAAACTAAGCGCAACGGTTTCGAGTTTCCTCCAAAGTCGTGGAGAGAATCCGGAGATATACTAAGTCATCGTGGATGATTGCGGTGCGCCGGGATTATTTTGCTTCCCCTTTGCTTCCTCGCAAACTATCTTCTCGAGCTCGAAAGTTAACGATCGAGACGGGAAGCAAAGGCCGCGAGTTTCTGTAAGCCGGCGAGTTGAACAGAAACTGGCGTCGTTGCGCCGCGAATTGACATCGAAGAGAAGCGCAGTTTCGCGGTTTGACTCGATTTGATTGAAAAAAAAAAAAAAAAAAAACCAACTTGTTGGCTTTGTCAATAGCTTCGTTGTTGTGTTTGCGCATTGAGTTGTTATTTGCCGGCTCGAAAACAAACCATTAGATTCGCGTTACAAAAACTCCCTCAAATATATATACAATCTGTGTAATGAGAGAAAATCTATTTTATAGAGTTCTTTTAATTTCCGATTTTATTATTGATTTTGTGTTTACACACACACGCTGTTTTTACAAACAATAATTAATTGACACTTGTACGCTGTTCCGCTTTGATCGCGTTCTCGGCTTTGATGTCACCGACTAATTCCTTTTGGGAAACGAGGAAGAAAGAGATAGAGAAAAAAGAAACGCGAACTGCATTAATAATCCAAACCGAAAGCTACCTTAGCGGAGCGGTTTACTCTCTGCCGACTTGCTCATTCTCTCCTCCCCCATTCTCCTCTCCTCTTTCACCCCGCGCGCATGAAACTTTGCCGAGTATTTGACACAAACAAACAGGCGTACAAAGCGAATGAATGTATGAATCGTGTCGCTCTCTGTATGCAGTTATAATTCGCGCGTGTTGAATCTTTTGTGTGGATATACACGCAGCCACTTGGCAGATATTAAGCAAACTATATCCTGCACGACGTACAGAATTGCGGTAACTGCCACGGAGAATGAGGAGAATCGAACGATTCGCCCGAAGGCGAAATGCAATTTTCGTCGCGAACAAGCGCTCAAAGTTTTATGGAAAAACAAATCAAATATCCACGTATATGAATTTTGTTTCCTTTTAAATCGTGAAAATACTTTGTTTGCTTCATAAGTGTGTATACACGGAAAAAAAATAATGAATTGAATCAACAACATGAGTTTAATTTTTCGCGGACAGACATGGGTCTCCCAGACCCATTCAAAAATTGCGCATCGGCGCAGAAATGTTTTTTTTTTTAATTCATCTTCAGAATTACTAAAAATTTTTTTAATTTGTTTTTTTTTATCAACGCAGAAGCGTTCAAACTTTCGATTTAAAAAAAAAAGAGAAAATATCTTTCGCGGAGATATTCGATTTCAAAGTCGCTTGGGTCTCACAGACCCAGTCTGTTCAACTAATTATCATTTTTTAAGTCTGTCCACGAAAGGTTAATTGGAATAAATCCTGTTGATGCAACATCAATGTTATTGAATTACACAGCTAGTTGCTTTGAGAAACTAAGTATTAGATTAATCGCAATCGTACTATTTATTATTTTTGCGGCAGCCCGCGACGTCGACTTCAATTGAAGCAACTCCATTTTTTTTTTCATGTATTTACGCACGTACTTTATTCGAGAATAGAAAAAAACGAGAAAATAGATTTTCGATCCTCTTGTTAATTTGTATTAAGTGCCACTGCGCACTTCAATTTTGAGCCTCTACACTTCTATCTCGCCGCGTTTCACAAAATTTGCATATGTCCGTTCGCTCTCTCTCTCTTTCTCTCTCTATAGCCGGGTATAAACGGCGAGATCGCAATTTCCTCCAGCGAGAACTCGCAATGATTGTCGATGAACCGTTTACGTGAAAGCGTATATAGCGTGTGCGTTACAATGAAAGGCTTTTTGGACGCGCGCTCGCACGAAAGCGGCGCTTCTCGCGTTACTTATCAGCCGCAAAAGGTGATACGATACCGCACATTAGACGTATGATATATCGAACGACCTAGATTTTTCCTTTCCACACACGACTTGGATTTTGCAACAGCGAAAGAAGAAAAAAAAAGATAGAAAACTGCTCAAAATGCTCTTCATCTTCTTCCGATGCGTTTTGAAAGAAAAAACATAGTACCGGCATATTGCGCGCGGGAAATAGTCGAAACAACAAGCTCCGGGACAAGCGCGAGACCCGCGTCGGGAGTAAAATGAAAAATTGCTCGAACACCGAGGCGGTCTGTCAAGGTCTCCATTATCAAGAAAGGTGCAGGCACCGATATTTCACGGAATTAACCGGCAGCGGCCAGATACAGCGGCACCGACACCGCTGAAAAATAGCTTTGTCCTTACCGTTCTCTCTCACCGGAAAACGTTTCGACGTACAACACACACACACACATACACACACAAGAGAGAGAATTCTATCAAGAACTATCAAGCAGAATTTCGCTGTGTAACAATCCGGGATAAGTTCAGAGATTAATCGTGGATCTCTTGCGTATTCGCGCGCATGTGTGTGTGTGTGTGTGTGTGTGTGTGCTTGTAAAAACTATACTTTCTCTTTCCTCATCTTCGCTCATCCGTCCGATATCTGTGTTCCTCGAACGGCCGAGGGAAATTAAATGCTATATTTTGACTGAAAAAAATAACAAATGTTTCCACAAACAACCATAGATACGTACATTGACAGCGCAATCAATCGAGATAGTGCGATCGGAAGAAAAAAAAAAGAAAAAGAAAAGAAATGGACCGGGGAGATTTCCTCGGAGCCAGCGCTGCCAGACCCAAATCTTGGCTCGCGCGATATTTATCATCCTTCAGTCTCCCTCCCGATACATTAACTAGCAGTTTCGGACCGACGTGAGCTCTCTCGCGTCGAATACTTTATTCGCTCGATTCGTTCTACTTTTTTCGGATCGGAGATTTTCCGCGAAAGGAAAAGCGCGCGAGCGCGCGATCGTAAATCATCTCGCTCAATAAAGAACTCTCTCCGTTCCCTTTCGCTCCCTCTTTCCGTCCCTCATGACCGGTCGCGGCAATTTATTTGCCGGATACTTCGCTGTCGTATAACAGCGCGGCACTGTGATAGGATTAACCACGCCCGTCCGTGCAGAAGCTCGTTCACATGAGGACGACAATTGCGAATTGCCCATCCCGCTCTCTCTCTCTCCTCTCTCCTTTCGGATCGCTGTAACTTCCTTCCTTTCTGTCACACATTCACAAAGATTAAAAAGGAACGAAGCTATTGCTCAAGGAAGCGAGTTCCGGAAGCTGGTTTCCGTCTCTGCTCGTATCCCGCGCAAGCTCAGTTTTCATCAACGAGCTGAACTTCAATTTCACTTAGCTTCTGACCCTCTCAAAACCCGCGTCCTTCGTCGCGTCCCTCGTCCCTCGAATCACTCCCTCCGTTTTCACACACACATACCATTTATCCGCGCGGTTTCCCTCTTGGGGTTGCTCTTCTCGTCGGCCGTCGATATTATTTTCACGCCGGTGACAGCGAAATGTCTTTCTGTCTCTCGCGTCTTTCTCGTTAACTCCCTCACATTCCCTGTACGAATTACAACAATCACGCGAAACGACGGAATTTTTACAACTTTCGCCGCAGCGGTGAAATAACGTCAGTATCACCGCAATAATAATGTGACGCTAATTGAGAAGATTAATTATCGGAAAAGCGATTGTTATCGCAGACGAGAGAGAGAGACTCATTAATCTCGATATCTATTGCCGAAAAGCTCTTCGCGTTGTATAACATCCTCACAATGTATAACGCAAGTTGCAACTTTTTGACGTGCGTATCAATTTTTTTGCCTATTATTTTTTGGATAGCGAAAATTGATAGCCCGTTAAAAAAATGCGCAATATAAAACTGTTACAGTCGGCAATACGGTGTATCTCGTATTTCTCTTTTTTGCAAAAAAAAAAAAAAAAACAGATCTCTCTTTCAAACTTGCGTCGCTCTCCGTGTATACACAAACGTCTTTATTCTTGGAGCGAAACCGTCGTCCGCTCCATCTCGACGATCACTTTTCCTTCCGTGCGATTTCAAGATCCGTGGATCGACGACGTATAAAACGAGGTTCGAAATCATGGCACTTTTCACACCGGGTTGTACTGCCGGCCGTTCTCGATATATACGAAGAACTCGATTTGCTGAAGAAACGCGTCGCGGCGGGACGACCGTAGCCGGTGTGTCTCTCTCGATCGGGCGAGATTGCCGGCGCGTCGAAGATGCTCCTCGGGGAAATACACGCGTCGTTATCTCGAAATTCGAGATTGGAAGTTTCGCGACGTCTGCTCACACGCAAAATTGTTGCTTAAAAAAAAAAAAAAAAAAAAAAAACGAAGATCGCGCAGCGGGCGGTGCGTCCGAAAACTCGAACGCGAGGAATGTTCTCTGGCGGAGAATTAAGAAGTAAGTAAAAATTAGTTTCCGACGCACGAACATTATATTATTTTTTATGCTGTGCGGAGAACACGGTAATTTGACAAGCGAGTATATTTTTTCACGAAAGCGTGCGCGCGCATACACGGTGCGCTACAAGTTTTAATCTACCGAGTTTTTCATTCAACGATAATTTCCGAGGTAAGCTATTTCAAAGTGCGTTTTATAAAAGTTTAGTTTTCGCGAAACATAACGTTGAAAACGGAAATTTTCCGTCTCGAGTTTTTAATTTTTATTTTACATTTTGAAAGGCCGTAGCAGGATAAGTATGAGATAGCTGCCCCCGCGAGTTTTCTGACCAAATGTTGGGCATATATTTGCACGTATAAAATATA
>QVNZ01010164.1:0-47515 GCA_014825645.1 Pseudomyrmex dendroicus | reverse complement strand
ATATATGTATACGTTTTCTAAAATTTATATACACGCTTACAAATGTATATACGTTTTTAGAGGAAATATATTATTCGTGAAGTATTATGTTTTGCTCACGTCCGGGACTCAATACCTTTGGGAGTTTGTCGTAGTGTGAGGCAAATGGCCGAGAGAGCAGGAAGCGGGGGGGAGGGAGAGTAGCTTCCTCAGCACATTATTCGACGCTTGTATCGGCGGAACTTTCAACCGGGCGCAAACTTGACCGCAGGCGCACAAGATACAGATATGTTCCTCGAAACTCGACGCGCGTTTACCTTTCGCTCGGAGGGGTTTTCATTCTGGCCTTATACCACCATCCACATAAAGCCTCGGAGCGTCACATCTCGTGGGATGTCATGCTCGAACATCGCGAATCTTCAACGAAGGACAAAGTTCAGCAGTAAACCGTCTGTTTGTGAAATACTCCAATTTCTGCGCATTTTGCCAGTGACATTTTCAGAAAAGTCTGTACAATTAAAAAAGAAATCTTTCTTTAATTTAATTTTAAGAAAAAGAATGATCGCGTAATTCTTTAATCCTTTGAGTAAAGAAGAAGAGAGAGAGAGAGATCTAATTTTCTGTATTAAAAAAGCTAAATTTACGCACAAAATTAATTTTAAAACTACTGTTATTACATTGTCTTCTAAAGCTTAGATTGTTCGCGCGTGTGTGTGGGAATAGCGTAACAATAGCGATACGCCTCGTTCCGTGGAAATCTGATTATCGGAAGACGCGGGTTCGCCGTTCATTTTATGGCAACAAGACGCGATAGATGAGATAGATAGACGTAATATATCGATAGCGGAGAATAATGAATAGAGCGGGGGGCAAAAGGGAATGCACGGGCCATCAATGTCCTCCTACTATGTTTGACCGCTATGGCGCACGCGATCCAAAGTGCGTCCTGATCCTGTTTGCATAGTCGACATGCCTCTTACACCGCAATGATACGTCAACAACGTTGGCCGAGCGATGCGAGCAACCTCAAACTACGGGGACTCAGTTCCGATAGGGGATTCACTGCAATCTCAACGACACAAACCGAAATTCTCTCTTCAATTTCACGAAAGCTTTGCCGCTAAAATCGCCGGTAATTAATTAACTCACTAAGCCGTCGTTGCTCTCCCGCAGAGTAATTTTCCATATTATAAGATCGATTTTGAGCACACGGTGCAATTGCTGTGAAATTAACCGGTATTAAGTGAAAAACTGCTTTTTCGCGATAGTTGCTTTTTCGATCAAAACTCGAATCGATGAAACTTTTCCTCTTATTTTTTATGTTTATTTAATTTCAACTAATATCTCCAAACGATAGCTTATAATTTTTTTCAATAATTTCCGATTGTCATGTAAGCTGAAAATTAAAATAGCAGTGAAATTAAGCGTTCAGACACGTTCCGAAATCCGAACATGTCCGAAAACATCTATCGAATGTCCGCGTTCGTACGCGGATTTCGTACACTTGCATTTGCGCGAGATTGGTTGCGTTCCCACGGCTTTAATAACTTTTAATTGCTTCGGTATCACTCCGACGAATGCAATTTCTGGCATCGCGAGCAATAACTTCGAAGCCTTTTAATCCTGAATCAATCTTGCGAGAACAGGTCGCCTCGTATATTTGGCGCATTAGATCCTGCGATGTGACCCTATTCGCGTTGTGCCGCGATGACGTCGCAATTAGCAACACGCCGCGTAATGGCAATTAACGTGCGCGCGCCAAGTCGAGAACATCGTTTATACCACTGTCGGAATGCGTTTTCCTCTGAAAATTTGTTGCATTAAATTTGCGACACGCTGTACGTGACGTGGGAAGCTCTATGTACGCGATGCTCTTGAAATAACGCATTCGTATTTCTACAACAAGGTAAAATTCTCTCTTCAATTGTTAATTCTCTTCAATTATTTTGCGTTTCCAGCAATTCCTTCTCTCTTATTTACCTGAACACAGAAGCTTATTACATAAACGTACATTAATTCTCTTCAATTATTTTGCGTTTCCAGCAATTCCTTCTCTCTTATTTACCTGAACAGAAGCTTATTACATAAACGTACATTTTTATTTCAATTTTTATGCAACCACGATTTTACAAAGTTTCTCAAAGAAAACAAAAATGACGGGAAAAAGAATATAAATCAATACATATTTTAGATAGTAAAAAACAAACTTCTTGAAATTGTAAACATTGTAAATTCTCGGGAAAAGAGATTCGTTTTGTTTCGCGTTCGCGCTCGTTACATAATAGAAAGATAAAATTAGAAGCTGCTGTTGTAGAAAATCGAATGTTCCCGATGTATTCTTTTATGCGCGAGTTTTACGACGGCTAAGTCCTTTCGTCACGCACGGAAGTGTTCACACCGCGCCGCACGTAACTCTGTCACATATATTGTTCGTTATCGTAAATTGAGATACGCGCGCAGATTGTCGTAGTGTATTGGGTACTCAACACCGTATCCAAGAGACGTACTTGCGAATTGAGAACCGCAATGTCCAGTTTAGGTACAGTTTTACTGCGCCCCGTTGTGCGCTAATGAAGTTCTGCGTGTTGCACGAGACATCGTGCAAGTAGAACAGACCTACGACGTTTGTTTGCGCCGCGTCTGACCGCCGACCGCATCTCCTGCGGACAAGGCGACAGTCCTCTGTGGATGTAGTCATGGCTGTCAGTATACTTGCAGGCTTTGATCATTGAAAATCTAATTGCGCGCGCACGCTCGCACACACACACACCCAGCTGCAAACGTTTGTTACGTCGCCGATATTGTTAAAGTTTGATTTTTTTTCTCGCGATATATGAAAATATATAACGTGGCATTATTTACACATGATGAAAGTCATAATGAAAGTCGAGATATATCACAGTTGGAAATTACAAATCAATGTTAAATTGAGAAAAGAGATACCTTCGGAAGGCGGGCTATGTGACAGTCGCGTGTACATCGGACGCTACTGACCCTGAGAATAAAAAAAAAACAAAACAAAACAGAATCATCTCACATTGATTTTAAAAGGCGTCGGTGTCCGCCGGCGGAAGATTAATATTGAGTTTAATATTTATTTTAATATTGAGTTTAATATTTACTTTAATATTGAGTTTTAATACGCTCGTAGATACAATAAGAGAGTTCGAGTTGATTATATTAGAGTTTATGTTTCTATGATTGGTTTTGTGTATATAAATTATTTGTGCTTCTTGCGCAATACTGGGATATGTTGACGTAACATCTATCTGATTGATTTTGCAATCGGAAGTAACAGGTGAGATGCGTCAGAAGTATAGAAATTCATAGCGTGGAGTAGGTATTCGCTGACGTGCGAGAGAATTTTTTTAAAAACTCGAGATTTAGATCCCGTGTTTTTTTTTCGGCGATGCAAAAAATGAACATTGTATTATCGATCCGATAAACCGGGAATAGCGTGAAAAGGAGCTATCAATTCTTCACTTTCGACAGTGGTATTTCATCACGACGTATCATCGCCTTCTATACGAAGTATAGAAGTCGCTAAACGAGCGACTTCTATAAATTGATTATCGATCGATCCATATTTTCACTCGTCCTCAGCCGAGGTTTTCATCTCGGCATTTTCTCCGGTGAACTAAGAAAAAGAGAGAGAGAGAGAGACGTGATTAGGATACTAAATTAATTACATAATTTATGTGGAGACGTTAAATGTGCGGAATCTTCCATAAAATATTACTCATCTCTGTCGGAAAATAACTTTTATTCTAAAATAATATATATAGTATATATTTCTTTCTCTTTCTCTATCTCTCTCTCTCTCTCTCTCTCTCTCTCTCTCTCTCTCCCTCTAATTCTGGAACAATAATTTTAAAACTTTATTGAATAACCTATTTTTCCGAGATTTAAATACGACATGTACGTGCTTCTCGGGCTTTTATTTAGATTCAACTCTTACATTGTCGGAAAGCAATGTCGTTTTTTTATTTATGTGTTAAGTTATATTGACGAGAAAACGATTCCTGAGCTCCTGGCTGGCGAACGATACGCGTTCGATAACTTAAGTAAACTCTGATTTATCGTTATCGCGTCAGCTCGTTTATCTTTCTCTCTCTCTTTCTCTTTCTCTTTGAATTCAGTTTGCTTGATATTTTTTATTGTCCCAGGTTTTCCCACATATATTTCACCGCGTTCGAATGGAGGGGCACAATAGAGGAAGGGCGGGAATAAATTCGATCATTCGCGATAATGTCTATCCGTCGCGCTCGGGAGCAAAGCAAACGATTTCCACTTTTCTTCGAGATTTCGGCTCGTTGTTTTCCGATTGTTCTCAATTCAAGAACAATCGGACAGTTCAACATTCTCTGTCACAGAAGATACTCGAAACTAATCCTGTTAGCTAACTTTTTAAGAGAAAATCCGTGATAATCGGTGAAGTGCCAATATTATTAATATTAGACAATCAGAACACATTATAAACCTCTAATATAAATACTTACTAATATAAATTATTTGAAGTAATATGTGTTGAAGTATTATTATGTCGCGCATTATATTAGTTTCCTCGATTTGAGGATTTTTCTCACATGGCGTTGTGTTGGCGCGCACGACGGAATGCGGCGAATCAATTTCTCTCTGCGCGCTTTTGATATAGCGATCACTTTCATCCGATGCTCGTCGTCGTCAGGCCGCGCCTCCATTATTTCTCCGTTGTATCTTGTTCTCGCATTGCGGCGCTCGCATTATCGCTTATTACCGGTCTTTCATCGAACGGCACACAATGGCGATACATTCATTGTGTTGTTTAGGCATTGTGATGATGACGTCTTCTGTGTGTCGTCGATCATTTCTCCGTTTCGAGTGATTTCGACCTTTTTCACAGATATGTTCGGTACGATACCTCGCGCGCTCACGTACATAATGTTGTTCAATGGCTGAGAACGTCGGTATCTCCGCCGCCATCGAACGAACGTGTGTCGCGCGGATTATTCCTCAAAACTAGCGTGTATATAATCTACTTCTGTACATCTAATTTTTCTCCCTTTCCTTTTATTCTTAATGACTACAGGTCACGCACGAAACTCGTGTTACGTTATCAACAGATAAAATTTATATATTGAACATGTGCTAAACGACCCGTGTTTCTCGCAGAAAGTTTCGAAAGCTCCGGAGAGTGAAACGGCAATAAAGATTAAAACACGATAAAAATTTTTTCCCGGCCATGTCACTTCGCATTTTGAACTTCAAAAAATCTATTTACTGAAACGCGCATTCCGCGCGCCTACACACACACACACATACACGGAGCGCGGACGGCGAGCGTTTCGTGACACGGCTCGCTCAATGAATTGGTTATCGATCGATTTTTTTATATGCCGCTCTGCTATGCAATCAGCACACCAATTTCATCCTACACTCGTTAGATTCTCGCTGCTCTTCCTTCTGTCTCTCGCTCGACTGCACTCCCCGGAGATACAAACGAGCATTTGAATGTGAAAGTATAGATGTTCGCGCGTTCTCGATGGAAACAGCAAAATCGAATTTTCCCGAAAACAGGCCTCACGCAAAAATAAAAAAAAAACAAACAAAAAAACAAAAACACCGACAACAAAGGTACTGGCGAAGGGCCGCGGTAAATCGCGATAATTCCAAAAAATAACACAACCGCCTCGAACGTACTGGCAAAATTGCCAATTTTTGCCGTATACACCAACGACCGTGTTGTAGCAAACTTAATAGAAACAAATTACTATTTGTTTAGGATTTCGACCACTTCGGGTCGTTGTTGTATTTCTTGTACAGTTGACACACTTGAGTGAAATAGAATGGATATAGTTACGTAATCTCACGTTTAGCACGGTTGTTATACCGGTAAATCGTGATGGCACAAACTGCCGTACGATGCTCTGATATTAATTAATGTTTGCCCCGGCACTGCTTTGGTTGCAGGCTCTCGTTATATAGTTCTGCATAAACTTGTTACATGTAATCTGGCATGTCCCGCGGGAATACTTCCGTGATTATGTAACAACAATGCGTAAAACGACCCGCAATCTCCGACATCCATCACTAGCATAGCGCACTGCGTGTTCGATTCACCGCAACGTTGCGGAGCGACGTCGAGGAATATCCTACTACGTATATATTTCTAGGCACACAATAAGAGAGAGGGAGCGCACGTTGAGTCAAACGCGAGCGATTCCCGTAGTCGCGGCGAACATTTCGAGCAAAATTTTGAAAATAGGCGCCAATTCCTTTCGAAATTGTTCGCCGCCGCGGCTTCCCGACGGCAAACGTCACGCCGATTCGAGTCCGAATAATACAGAGATAGCGCGTCGTCTTTCTCTTCCATTCTCGAGGCGCGATACAATCTTGAGTTGTGCGCGTGTTAACACTTTCGCACATCCGTGCCTTCACAAACAGTTTTGCTCGAGTATTTCTCGAGAGCTATTTCTGTCGTCTTTTCGTTCGACGATGCAAGTTGTGTCTTTCCAACGGCGCGCGAGTTAGCCTGGAAAATCCAGGTTTCGCGATAGATATCTGATCGCGAGATATCCCCCGAGCAAAGGATTGAGCACGACGAGTCTAGACGATATATTCGGGAATTTGGACACTTGTAAAACCGAACGGGAAGTTTCGCGCAGGTAATGGCGCATTGAGGAGAATTTAAAAAAAAAAAAGAAGGATGTTAAAAAACTACATAAAAAATTCAGAGACGGAGAATGAATTAAAATGAGATTTATCTTGAAATATATATATTGTACGTTTTTGTGAAGATGTAACGTTTCTCTCTTTCACGCGCGAGACTGGTTAATGCGTTGAAACTTTAATCCCGGCACACTAGATCCGTATAATTTTAGAACTGATTTAAGGATATAAGGTTGAATGAAAAAATATTTCTCCTCTTAAAACTTCCTTAATTCTGTCTAAAATATCATTTTTTATGACGCCGCGTTGTCTGGATTTTGACACACACGCGTTATAATATATTTCGTCGGATACACGCGTAGATACGCGCGTACGTTACATATACAATATATATATATTTGTCGCATATTGATTGTTGCTGAAAAATACATGCGTTTCTCGTCCGCGCGGGAATGATATTTACGCGAGACGCCGTTTTTAAATCTTTAATCGACTCGAGAGATAACGCGCGTGCGTTCGGAAGGTGCTTATTATTCCTATATCGTTATGATCCGTTCGGACATGATTTGCGGTTTATTCTCGCGTACTGATAACGCTCCCTATCCCATTAACACTCATCCATCTGTATTGCATAAATTCACGTTGATGTAACGTTCAAATATAATGACGTTCGTGTTCCATCTCATCGGACAAGATTTTGTATTAGCAATAGAACGTTCGCTAATTAGATTACAATATTTTCGAATTATATGTATCTGATAAAAATCTTCAACACGGTTTAGAAACTCACTAATTGGACACTAGTTAATTAGATAATAATAGATGTATAATTAGATATTAATTAGGCGTAATTAATATTGTAATCCGAACTGGTTACACGAGGGAGCGGAGCCGAGTCGATGACTCGGGTACGATCCTATATTCAGTCAACGCACTTCTGACATCTCATTTCGCAAAGTTGCAAAGCAAAGCCAAAGTTTCTCAGATAGTGTTGACAGAAGAGAAAGAAATACCGCACGTAGCGTTCTATGCAAAAGACTAACTGCATTATCACTAGCTGTTTGCTTCGCCGCGATTCAATTTTGTTAACCAAATGCATGGAAATTCGTCGGGCAATGGCAACCGACGGGACGTTCGAATAAGACGTTATCCGTGTACCAACGGCGAATTGGGGCCACGTAGACCCGGGTTCGATATCGAGTAGAATTTAATCTCGGATTTCGACGGAAAGAGAGAGGGTTGCGGGTCGTGCGGAGGAAAAATTCGCTGGTTAACAATCGGTTGATCCGCCCGGAAAAACCCGGAATATCGACGCCGCATCGCAAGAAAAAGCATTATCTGAACTGTTGAGAGAAATATTGTTGCACGTATACGAGAGCGCGCGCATAGAAAAAAATCTCAGCGTATAAAAAAAAATTAGCGCGTATAAATTATCTCTTCGCAATAAAATTAAAAATTGTCCTCTTCGCGGTACGATCAAAAAGTAGGTTATATAGATTATGCAATAAAGAGCAACAGAGAGTTTAATTTTAAACATTTTTGCGCACAAGTTATTTTATTTCATCTTGAAAATCTCGTCTCTTTTTGGCTGATAATTTTGGACAATAATTTTGTCTGTGATTAAAAGCATTTTCTCTGCGTTTCATAACATATGTATAATTGTTTCATTAATTTAGTTTAATTTGATAATCCGATTAAACGCGAAAATAGTTCGCAAAATCGCGCCTTCAGTCACGAAGCGCAAAGTGTCGCGTCACCTCTCTCTCTCTCTCTCTCTCGATTTCATGAAACTTGTTCTAGGTACTTTTCCCAAATTAATCGAGACGCCTTTGACGGAACAGCTGGTTTTAACGAAATCGGGCGCACACTTGTTTATTGATCGTTAAGAGCATTTCTGCAGTAACGCAATTTAGTGCGGCAGAAACGCGAGATAACGAGCTCTCGATTGCGCGCGTGTTGCTCGGCAAAGAAGACTGTTGTTTCGCATTATATCGACGGAATGTCCCGTGTATACCTTTTCTTTCACCGACAAATTTTTCGACCCATTAGAGTTTCTTTCTCTGCAACGGAAATCCCGAAGCGATTCTTAAATAATTAACAATTAGAAGAACATAGAGAAAAATCGTCAAAAATTAAACTCCAATATATTGAATATCTACGACAAAAAAAATTATATAAATAATTTTGCTCAATGTTTTTTTTTGTTTTTGAAGTAAATGTTGTTCTATCAAACTTGTGTATACACACATTATTTTTGTAATCAAGCTGTTTACAACTGAATAATTCGAGAAGAATATAAAATATGTCTGAGACCGCCCTGTGTTTTTCTCACGATATCGCCTCAGGAAATGATGCTCGGTAAAGCTCCATAGAAGAGCTTTCGCTTTTCTCACAGCGTCGCATCGCAATACCTTATAATACAGCGCGCGCAACCTCCTAGCGTGTAATTGCGGCCTAGAGCAGGTGCAACGGAAGAGAATATCATCTCGCGCGAAATCTCTTCGTTGTTTGCGAAAAGAGATTGCGCGTCGTTGAGCCTTAGCGAAATTTTTCTCTGAAAAACAAATGTCACGCGATTGTTTTCTCAAAAGAAAAAAAATCCACACAATTGCGCGTAACATCATTTGAATTATTTGTATTAGAAAATTACAATACGTCGAGAGTAAACAAAATTATTTTTTCAACAGTGAGATACTTTTTTAAAATAATTTACAACACTTTTTTTGGAGAACTAATATAGCGATAGTGTCACGTTAGGTCGAATTTATATTCTTAAAAGTGAGTATTCAAGAACTGTCATTAAAACGACATCAAGATCGAATTAAGTCGACGATATGTGCGACAATTTAGTAGAAAAATAAGAACTGACTATTAGCTAATAAAACATTGCCTCATTTGTGATATGTAAACCGATTATATCGCGAAGTTGCGCGTATAGATCTTATCACGAAGGTAAGGCGAAGCACGATATATCTCTTCATATCGTTATCCTATACACATTCGACTAAATTTCAGCTAATGATCATCATGTATAATAGAAGTGAAATAAACACACACAAAGTGTGTGCAGAATCCATTACCGCAAACATTATTGCCCGAGCGATTATCGCGTGCAGAAAAGTGGTTAGCTTTAAATTATTACCTATATACTGCTAATTTAGATCACGATTTTCCGTAACGATAATTATCATCGTGTCAACGGCAGACGTTAAAACCAAAATTATAATTACACGGTTGCGTGCTATCGATACAATCGTACGATATAAACAACAACCAAAAATCATGATGCAACGAGAGATAAGCGAGAGATACATGATAGCGTCGCGTTATTTAAGCTCGTCCAAGACTTATGCCTTGAGCTATTCGTCAAAATCGATCGAGAATCGCAGACACACTGTGAAAATTAGACGGCAGCTTTCATCGCGCATCACCTGCGCGAGATCGTAATCTCACGAAATTAAAGCGGGCACGAGATGTGGACGTGAGAAATTGAATTAGTTTCCTCCTTCAATGATTTTCCAAGAGATGAGGTTGAAAAAGACCGGCTCGGAAAAAACAAATAAGATGTTAGGTAAACTCAAACCCGGGACTTCTAAATTTGTGGCCTCTATACCGAGGTCACGAGATCTTTGGGGTCTGTCGGCGCGCGGCAGCGGCAGCGCAGAAGAAACAAATGAGAGAGAGTTAAGCGAAACGGGAGCGGAACGGACGATAAAAAGCTTTTGCTCGTGCTTTGGAAAAAGAACCGGTTATAATCCGCAATTAACGCGCTATGCCGAGAAAATTATAGATATTGTTTGAAATTCAGGTTTATAATTACTTGGCATAATGTAGAGACGTATATAGCGCAATAATAACGGAAGAAAAAAATATGAGAAGGGAGAATGAAATATTTCAGAGAGAGAGAGAGAGAGAGGAAAACCGCGGGTTCTACGTAATTGCTTCAACTTTACTCAGATATTAATTTTCAATTGTGACATTTTTTTGCTATCTTTTGTAATTTCTATTTTCTAATTGTCGCGGTGATCTCCGACGCGTCGTATCGGATTATAAAATTATATTTGTCGCATAAATGCCATAAATTTATTAATACGTGTGTTTTACGTTCTGCAAAATCTCTGGAATTAGTGCAAAGTGATAATTTATTCCGTTCGAAATCGCGAAGATAGAAGAGAATATCAATATGTCGCGCGCGACTAAAATCCAACGACCATTCGTATTCTAACGAGTTCCCGACGCCATTGAGGGCGTCCTTTGTCAGAGGCCGCTTGCATCTGCAAGCAAGGAGAGCGTCGATTTATTAGAACAAACGCGATACCGCATTTTCTCTTTTTCTCGAGAACGCCGCAGAGAAACAACGCGTGTCCGACGAAGCAAGAAAGACGATAGGCGGCGATGCAGATAGAAACGCGAAGACGAGAATCCATTCTGACATTTTCTTTTTACATGTCGGAACGACCGTTAACGTTTCGCCCCATTTGCGGCTGTCCGCGCGTTTCTCGTTGTCGCTGCAATTGCACCACCGCGGAAATGCCAACCGCGAATGCAAGTTCGTTACGAATTTAGTCGCGGAGTTTTGGAACGGAATGCACTCGGCGGGTTTCGCAACGCAGATAATATGTATTATTGAAGATACAGACAGTTCGAGAGTTTGTATCTTTTCTTCCTAAGTAGTTTGAATTTATTTATTTATTTAAAAAGAAATTTTTGATTTCCTTTCTCTCTCTTTTCTCTTCTCTTTACGAGTTTTTGTTGAATATTAAATATTATTGTGTCAAAAAGAGCAAAGAATTCCTTAGCGTTTGCACGTTTGCACGCATGATCGAAATAGTTCAGAAAATTCTCGAAAAGAGAGATGGGAAGAACTAGAGATTTTTCCGCGATAACGAGAGATAAAAAATAATCTCGATTAGATTTGCGAAGAAGATTTGCGCGAATGCTAATATCTTCCGAATGCTTTAAAAGACCTGTTGCTGCCGTCATATGGACTGAACGACAAAAGTCATCAAGCGAAGGCTGCGTTTTATTTTCCCCGAGCCCTTACGTCGGTCTTGTAATCTATGTGGGACCGCGTGTGTAGGCGTTTGTAATATCATATTCACCCTTGACATACAGAAACGCATACGCGTGTATACGCAATATTTATGATAGGTAGACGATAATGCCTCACGTAGAACCTTAACCTTTCGCTCGCGACGCAATTAATAGCAAAGAAATATTTATAGTAAATGTATATTTTCGCCTCGTTCTCGCACAAAAAAGAAGAAACTAACAAAAGCGTTTCGCACGCTTTGTAATGTAATGCACGGAATTGTTGAATAATTAAGCGTAATTTTCTTATTAAAAACTTGCGAAGTTAAGTCCAACTACTTAATTAGAAATATGTAATTATTCCGCTTTACATAATTAAGAGTTAAAAAAAAAGAAAAAAGGAATTCTCTCTACAACCCCACTTCGGCGCTTCTCGCTTATTATACCATCATTAAAATATTTACGGCCAACCTCGTGGATATATTAATAATCAATATTTAGGGTAAACTGCGCAGAAGTTGACTCGATAATGAAGATAACTTACGATAACGGGTGAGGATTAATTAAAGGGAGCGCTGTCGTTAACGGTGTGTACCGAGCATCAGTTTACTAAACCGAATTAACACTCGCGCCGCGTGTGCCTACAAGATGAAATTGTCAGACGTACGTGCCGCTCGCGCGGAGTCCATTACCGGAACACATTAGTTCGCTGTAATTTCGGGGTTTATCTGTTACGAGACAAGAATGCGTCGGAATGAAGAAATAAAAAATATTCAGCAAGCGGAACATTATTTCGGGAAACCAAATGGTGTTCGTCGTGGAAAAAAAAAACCAAACGAGATAAAACGAGTCTCATTAATCAAACAGCGGATACACTCGACGTCGCGAGCAAATCGCTAATTTTATCTGTCGCGCACATTTTTTTCGTTTATTTCGCGCCATATTAATGCAAACCAATATCTGCTTATTTGTTCCATATTGAGGATCGAGATTTTTCTCTGATTTTGGAAGCATTTACTTAAAAAAGAGAACTTAGAGAGAGAGAGAGAGAAAGAGAGAGAGAGAGAGAGAGAGAAAGAGAAACAAATAAGAAAAACTAATATTGTAAAAAGTAATTTAAAAATGTCTCTTCTTTCCTTTCTCTCTCTCTCTTTTTCTTTTTTTAAAATTATGTTCTTTATCTCAAGTTGAGATAGAAAAACACTTATTATGTTACGAAAGAAAACACGATGCTAATTCCCTCAAAAGCGCGAGCCTTTCTTCCATGACAAGTTTCAAAAGGGGATTAGTATAATCGTATCGTGTCTTCGTCAGTAGGTGGAGAGCAAGATGCATTTCCGTTCGAAGAGAAGTGCCGCAACGAAACTTTCGTCCGCGGCTTAACTGGCTGCGGCATGATTAACGAGCCGTCTCGAAACGCGGAGCAATCGACTCACCGGACTTAATGTCCGGAAAGGAGGCTGACGCGTGCCAAGGAGACACGGAATTTAATTTCGCGGGTATAACGAGAGCGAGTTGCAATTACAGCGCGGGATTAATTGAGCGACGTGGCACTCTCTCTTTCTCTCTCTTAGATCCGGAGAGTCGGTTTCTTTGCAATCGCTTGGACATTCTTTCACGCAGAAGTTACGTTCTTGAGATTGCGCATTCCTCTTAGACTGTTGCCGAACAGCAATTTGCACTCTCGCTGAGATGTCGCGTGTTTTAAAAAGTATAGTGTCTCGAATACAGTCTTAATGACGCAAGTTTTACTTCTTATTTGCAAGAGAAAGCATATAATCGAAATTATATAAAATAGTAACTTTAATTTTCCACATTATGTTCTATCTGTATCATTCAGTAAATATACGTACAATAAAAAATAAAAATTTATTGTCTCCAAAGTCACGTATGTTTACGTACACGACAAGATCGTATAGAGCGGAGAAATACTCGCAAAATTTTCAGAGAAATAAATCTTTTCTAATTCATTTCTTAATCCATCTCGTTTTTATGTACAGACGCACGTTCACTTAGTCTCTCAGAAAATTTCTTATTGCAGAATCGGATCTACATCCGTTTTGTCTCCATCTGCTTTTTTTTTTCGCTCTCCGATGGAGCTTCTCTCACGGGAAAAGATAATGCTGACGTTAATTGGTCTCAGCATGTCCCGTGAACTATCGTCGGACGAGTTTCGCTCGCTTGCCGCAGTAATATACTCTTTTCACTTGATGCCGCACATAGGAATATCTCTTTAATGTCGAAAAAACAATTTCCGTATCTAATAAAACTCTTGAATTTCAATCGTTAAGCTGCGATAGTAAATTTTTTAATTGTTCCATTTATACGACAAGTACAGCAATTAGAGTCCGCAAAGTATGACTGTGACGCATATTTACCAGAATAATTTAAATGATAAATCGTGAATTTTAAGCTCAAGTAAAAATATAATAAAAATGTAAGAAAAAAAAATCTAAATATAAAAACGTAAAAAATTTATATATATTTTATAATATATATACTTTTATAAAAATAAGATTCTTAAAGTTAACATGTATTTTTGTACATGGTTTCTGTAGTCGTATTATTACATAAACGCGAATTGTACACGTCGGCTAAATATCGCGATTCAGTGAGTTTCTGGATGCGCAATTTCAACGATGCGCAATCTCACAGATGCGCAATGCGTCTAACGTGAAGGTAAAAATATGAATCTCAGTCTAGTTAGCGTATTGAATACTCCGCTCACGTACTCTATCCTGAACTAGCTTCTTTCGGACAAGCAAGCTTCTTTTTAAAAATGTAGGTGACATCGTGACTCTTGTATATTTATTTCGTTTAAACGTGCTAGACTTTTTCTCTAGGACAAAACTTCATTTTACGAATTTACTTCTCGTACTCGATATCACGATATTCCCGATATGGCGGACACGTAATAATGGCGACGACTTCATATATTATCAATTTTTATTGTCATTAAACATGTATTCGAGTCGCGCGTGTAGCTCGAGATAACAGAGCCGCGTTACTCAGAATAAATATCGAAATAAATAAAAATCGAAAATTTAAGAACTAAAATAACACCAAAAATTAGATCACACATAAACATTATTTATTTTTATAACAAATTAATCATTTACTTTAAAACGAGTTTTGATTTTTTGTTGCTTTTAATTTTTTGAAGTACAGGACATTTCAATTTTCTTTGTGTGGTGTGCGCGATACAGCGCGCGAATATATCTGATTAATCTCATTTACGGGGACTTGTCTTGACTTTTATCTACGATATGAGCAATCAAGAGATGCAATTAAATTGCGGAATGTTTGACATTCGCGCGCGTTAAGGACTTGATTCGATGTGCCACTCGGAATTTTCGGAGTGCATCGAGTGTTGCACGAACTCGAATCACCCAACCGTGTCGCAGGATACTTGTTGAATATTCGAAACAGGAATTCGATACGCAGCTGTGTGACACGGTAGGATCTTGTGCGATAACTTGCTCAACACACAGCGTGTAATCACTTTCAAGAACATTTTGAGCTAACGAGGGTCAACACACTCCGCGAGAAAGATAGGAGTGAATGCGAGTACATTATCGCTTGAGAAAAGTAATTCCAGTGAATGTAAAATTGAGAACTTTCTTGTCGACGATAAAATTAAAAAAAGAGAAAAAAAACAGGTTACATATTTCGTTTTAACGAGTGCATTTTTGACCGCGCTAGCGTTGACTTGTTCTACTTGAATTGAAAAGAAAAATGGAAATCAATTGATTTCGCGCATTAAATGTGCTTGCTGTTATTTCTGTAATGTAAATCAGTGAAAATACAAATCAGGTTTATTCGGAATTAACGCACGTAAAGAAAAACAATGTTTAGCATGACAAGTGCAAATTACGTGAAAGTTCTTTGTGTTTCGCGAAATGAGGAAAATTATTTGCAACAGTTGACTGCCCTACGGCAATCGTATTAATGAAACGTATTTGTAGAACGGCGATTGCCATCGGGACCGCGGTCTATTTAGCGCGTGTGGTTTAATCGTAAGGCGTTTGGCGGTTCGACGTACTTGGAAAATTCATACTCGCAATCGGCAGCGGTTATCATAAATATTGAAAACCACGAGACGCTATTGATATCCGCTATTATTATTTGGGAATACAATTAATATTCATGCGAGCGTGCGCGAGCTTTGTGACGAGCGAAAATATTAGCACGAAGGCGGAGGCGGAAACTCCATGAATAGCTTTTTAATGTTGTTACCATATAATCGATTTATGGCTCGCTCCCGAAACGGAAACTTTTCTTTCGCGGCTTCGTCTATCAAAATAAGCCGCGGCCTAATTCACGTGGCATCGCGAGAACGGCGGGTGTGTTTTTCATGCGGAATCAGCGAGCGGATTGTCGGCGAAAAATCCTGTCTTGCAAATTTTTTAACGAAAGTTTGCGACAAATACGAATAGAGTAGACGAGAGAAGTTTTATCCTCGTGTGACGGGTAACAATGATGAATGAATCTGTACGTCTCCGTGGAAAATAGAGGGCTCTTTATATTCAGTAAAGTTTCGCCCGAACAAAAAACCGTCGTTTCTTGATCGGCAGTAATGTTCACTTCGAGCAAAGTTCTTCGCGCGAAGTGACATCATTTCTTACTGCTAATAATCCGTCTCGCAATAATCTTTCTTTGCAAATGGTATAGCAGTTGAGATAGTTTTATACTGCAACATTTTTTATGCTCGAAAGAGAGAGAGAGAGAGAGAGGATCTTGCAAAGCGATGTCGATTATGAAAAACGAGCGTACTTGAAATAAAATTCTTGTCACGGTTGAGTGTATAAAGTGTTCGATATTACTCAAATGACGGTTTATATATACACGCGTATATACCAACGATAGGTTCTTTGTTATTACACACACGTGTTAAAATGTTTATTTATTCGAACGATCTCGATTATCGAAAGACCACACGATTAAAGCCGAATAAAGCAAATATATTTTTCCTTAAAAAATACAAATTGTGCGCTTGTTTTTCCGCCTGTATAAAAATACGAAAACATAACGTTAGAGGATTTATATTTTACGTGTATAAATACATAAATTTAAATACCAATTTATATCCTTACAAAATCACGAATGACATTTATTTATAGATGTAAATGCGTGAGCAGTTTATATATTCCGCACTCTCCCGCTCCTATCTTCCTCATCGCGAGAGATTGCACCATCTGAAATAGTCTTTTCTCGATATTGACTCATGCTCCGATAAGAATTATAGCCGCTCGAGTAACTATTATTACGTGATTGCTCTCGCATCGGATGCAACGGTGCTGATTAAATAATCTCGGAAAGAAAAAAAAACGTGACTGCTCAGAGTTTCCCGCGAAAGAATCTCTCATCACGGATACGCACCCACTCTCGAGAATTTTGATATCCTGTGGAAAACGTGGTTTTTAGAGAGTCATATTCGCGGCTTTTATTAGAGAGCCGGCTAGCGAGCTCAACACTTACGCACTCTCTCGCGAATATGGTCAATACTTCTTCGAAGATACTAGCGAGAGAGAGAATATGAGAACTATTTCCTATCTCTCTTTCTCTCTTTTTTTTTCTTCTTGTCATATCAACCATAAAATGTACTGTATCTACGCGGTTATCACGCGAGTCTACATTAAACGAATATTCCTAGTGCTCACGTATACGAACAGTTTTTTTACGATCGTTGAACGATCGAGAGACAGCGATCCTTGATGACAGATTCTTTAATCACTCCAGAGTGTGTCAAAAAGAGAGTACGTAAATTTATAAAAAAACTAGAATGTAATTATTTTATGATTAGTAATCAATTTACAGATTTTCGTGTGATGTAATGTGTAAATTTGCACATAACTTTTATTATTATGTGTGAATTTGCACACTTAGTCGTGGGTGTAAATATTTTAAACATTTTTCAACGGCGCGCACCGATCGGATTTTAATTGGAATTCAGCATGTTCTTAAATTTGATTAAAAATTAACTATTCTTTTGTATACCAAGGAGCAAGATTCTTTCTCTTCCTCTTCTTTTTTCTTGGGTTTTTTCTTCGTTGAAGAAAGATAATTTGAACTTTACAAAAATGTGCAAAACTTGCGCAAAAAGATACGGAGAATTTCGACATTTTTTTAAAATCCAAGAATAGATAGAGATCGACTCTGAATTTTTTCTAAAATCTGTCACGAATATTAACTCTCTCTCGTGCGGTTCTGACACGCTCTGTGTAATATTGGCGTGCTGCCAAATATTCGTGACGAGAAATTCAATTTCCTTTGAAAGAGCAAGATTTTCGGAAGAAATAGTGTCACCATTCATCGATATCGCCGATACGAAATATTTTCCACGTATATATGTACGTACATACATACGAAACGTTAAAGTTTTATTGCGAGTAACACAATTTTACGCAATTTTGCATAATTGCGGAATGTAGTTTGACCACCGTGTCGAACCGCAGATCGGTAATGTTTTAATGTAAATCGCGTACGAAATATTGGAAAGCGATGCCAAACTGAAAGCGACTGGTAAACTGAATGTGCGAAAGGCGTGTGTGTTCGTGGAATTCATTAGATTCTATTCATTATACTCTCTTCGGGAAAGGTTCTTGCCTTTGAATTACTTCAAGTAGCAAGCTCATCACTAGATCGTGAATTTCCGCAAATATTGTTGAAGACGATGCTTGACTGAAAATTAAGCGCGAATTTATTTCCGATTCGCTCAAAAATAAATTTATTTTAGCGATCAATCAACGGATTATTTATCTCTTCGTGGTGAGAAGTTGTATACACACACGTACTTCCATGTGTGTGTCGATTGTCTCGCGCGCAGACAATTTTATGAGAATTACGTGCTTTTTTCTAACTACGATATTGTATCACTCAATTTATATCTCGCAACAGATTAATGGTTTTATTTATCGGGATGACAATCAAAAAATAAAATATTACACATATATATTTTGTTTCCGCGATATGTAATCATATTTTTAAGTCGATTACAATACAATATAATTAACTATGATATATAAAATAACTTTGTTAAAATTCACAGTTGTCACTGTCGAGTTACTTTTAAATATTCATATAATCAATCTTTGCCTGATATTATATCAAAAACTTTGTTTGTTCAAAGAATTTTTGAACAATTTTAGGAGAGAAATTGAAAGTTATTGTTTCAACACCGTTTAAAGTTTGTTATCATATCGATAATAAAACCAAAACTTTTTGTTATAAAAGTTTACATGCAATACGTGTAATTACCGATGAATTTTACATTTCTATACGATCAGAAAGGACGAGACATTATACCGCAGATCGAGATAGCGCGAGCTTCGCTGTTTCGCCGAATGATATAACGAGGCATAAAAAAAGTCACGAAACGCTCATTCACCGTCGCGGTCAATCACGCCGATCGATCATAGCGACTGATCGTCGTCGATTATCTCACGATAAGATGTGCGTCAGAGCGCAGGACGTCGCCGTAGTGCGACGCAACAGGAAAACCGCCTCAAAGAGCGCACTTTTTTCTATCGCGGGAAAATGCAGCGTCACCTGAACGTGACGCGAGTCGCGATGGCTTGGGAGTCTAGAGCTGAGAATTGTTTCGAGCTCACTTGCTGCGGGCGTCAGACGTACGTCCCCGTTGAGTATTACAGAAGAAAAATTGATAATAACGTATACCTGTTACGCCGTCGTGGCGTCGCAACGTTCCTCCGTGCAATTCTCCGCAGCGAGGGAAGTTCTCGTTTCTCTCCGTGTGTTATTCCACTTCCAATGTAACAGGTGAGAGAAAGTCTTGCCGCCTTCCGATTCCGGGTACGTTCTGGTATCTTGTCGGAAGCTGAGCACACCTGAACCTCCTTTCAGACTCGAGCGGACAGTGCGCGCGCTTTAGTCAAGACCGACGGACGCGGAAGGCTCGCGTCGCGACGCCGCTCTGACGGTTCGTCGTCGTCGTCGACCCGGCCGTAGCGGGCTGCCTCGCACCCTCTCTTCCTGACCCACCACCACCCCTGACTGCGTAGTCCGGCGCGCAAGCGTGGCTCGCAGGTGCGGGGGAGCGCGCGCTCCCTCACGGACATCTTCACCCACGAGCAAGGTAACGTAAGTGTCACGACCTCGGATGTCACAGGCGAGCGTCCAGACAAATCCTCACTAGGTCGTCCGATCATGTTATTAGTGTTTGTCTCGGAGAATTTGTCGGAGAATTCAGAATAATTTTGCGTTCGAATAAATGTATATAAACAAATATGTACAAACACAAAGCTAATAATTAGTGGACATGTATGAAATATAATATTTAATAAGTTGTTAATTCGGTAAATTATAGACTAAAATATTTATCTTAACTTTGCTAATTATTACGCGTATGTATGTATAATTTTACTTTTTATATCTATACACGCAAAAAATATTACTGCAGTTTGCACAAGTTTTTTAATTAACATATTTTAAATATTATCATATTTTACGATATTATGAGAGTCTCGACACGTTACTTTAATTCAGGAATTCTGAATTGTGAAAAAATTTCTTTAAAGTAATAATTTTATATATTCAAACCCTCCCCCCAGACCTAGGCCGGGTTTTTAGCGACTGCTCTCCGAGGAGTTCTAAAAATAACTCGATGTGCAAGAGGGATGAGTTCGATGTCGCATAACGAAGGATTTCTCTTATCAAACAGATATCTTTGTGAAAATATGTATAAATAGATCTAAAGCCGAGACAAGTTTGTGCGCGGAGGAGTACTATGCGCACGTGTCAGACACTGAGATTTATGTACCAGAATGGCACTTTCACCGACTCGCGCGTGGGTGTCGCCACCACCCTACGCGCGCGTTCTACTACACATCACTGACACGAATCGCGTGGAGGAAGGGCGCGATTCGAAACAACGCGATTTCCACCCCACCGATTTTGTCCGTCAAAATCCATTCGTTTTGCGGAAGACGCATTTACAAAATTGTTGATACCGTCAAAAAGCCAGCTCGCTCTGATACACATATTTTCGCAATTCTTTTTGAATTTACGGCTTTGATCTTTCAGTTCGATGTATGAAATCGCGTTGGGTATATAATTATTTTTGTTCAGTGAGATTTGAGTGCGATTATTCGACTATTTAATTATGTTCCGACTACTTAATTATTCGACTGCTTATAAATTATTTCAAATGTGGATCTTTGTACAACTTTTTATTAATTTACGCACGCGCAATTTTATCTGAGATTTTCGCGAGTTTTCTTTTTAGACGAGAATACGCTAGATCCACGTGTTCAATCGCGCGAACAGCTATTGTTAGATCAAACGCTTTCAATTGCGGTTATTTGAAAGTTACTCGCAAAGCGGAAGTTATTATGTGGAAACAATTGGTGAACCCCCGAAGTCAAACTTCTCGAGCGCGAGGGTAATTTCCAACAATTACTTGTTCACATTATTATGTACCGTGCTAATGAAATTCCGAAACATGAAATCGTGTTAGGTAGTCAAGGGCCGAAGTAGATAAAAGCGGTCTTTTGCCACGCGCCCAGTTTGCTCGGATTTGTACGGTCAAAGTGGATTTCTCGGACACGTTCCACCAGAGGATTCTTTTGGGTTCTTGTAAATGTTGTATATACGATAAGTGGAAAAGTAGGTTGCAAAAAGTGGATTTGCCGCTATGTGGTATATCGTATAACTTGCGTTCATGATTGATACAGTCCGTGTAATCCGATTATCTCATCTCTTTTGTTCGCGTCGTGATAAAAAGTCTATTAAACGATCAGAACGAGATTACGACGGGAGAGGAAAGATCGTATTTTCGAGCAATTTCCTACTTTTAAAAACCGCCGTCATCGTGAATTTCACGATGTTAATACTAATCGATGTTACGTCGAATGTTGATACTAATCGATGTTAATCGACCCGAATTCTCCTGTAAATGTAAAATATTTATTTTGCGCAATCCTCGTACATAGATGGAGAAACGTTCTAAAGAAGAGTCTGGCACAATTCCCACTTCTAAGAAATCCCTCGCAAATCTGCAACCACCTCTTTGGCGCATATCTCATTGGCAATGCGATGATTTATTTGTAACCATGAAGTAAATTGCAAAACTTTTAGCTATAGAAAAAAAAAATATAATTATCTTTTTTTTTTGCGGAATAATTTTTAAACGAACCGAGTGCATTTATTGTTACATCGAACTCGATTAACATACGAATAACAAGCGTGGCAGCGTAATTCTGGCGTTATAAATTTCCCAAGTGGGCGGGAATTATAAATGAAGCATGTAAATTGACTTGGAAACTAGGCGATAAACAATTGAACGTCAGGGTGATGTGAGAATTTATTGAGGATATTTCCTTGTGAGAGCGGGAATGGCCTGTATACAAAAAAATACAGGCCGTTCCCGCTAATATTTATTTGATTGATAAGAACTCAGATGAACTGAAACACATAAATTTATATCTGCAACAATAAGATATTGATGTATTGCCGTTGTGACAAATGTTTCATTCTGTTCACGAAACAGTTTAGTTTGTATATGGCTCAGAGAAAGAGAGAGAGAGAGAGAGAGAGAGAGAGCGAGAGAGAAAGAGAGTCGTCGTTTTCCAACCGTCACAGGAAGGAAGAGAAGGTACGGACGTCCGGATGATCCGGCACGCGGATCCCCGGGCAGCTGCATCCCTTCTCACAGTGTCAGCAAATCCGGCGATAAAGATAACATTGTGCATAGGAAGCATTAGACTTTATCTCTTTAGAGTTGTCTACGTCATGCTATACTGCGGTCGCGTTTCTTCTTATAACCAACAGTCTTTTTTTCAAATATTCACACTTAGTAAATCGCAGCCACAAAATGCGAAATGTGTGTTTCCGTTTATTTCGTAATGTTACACTCTCTTATTTGATATAAATTGCGAGATAAAACAATCTACTGCCACATTATTTTCTCATAAATAATTGTGTTGTATTTGTAAAAAATGTGATTGTTTACTTTTTGTGTTGTTTCAGTGAATCGAGACTGCCATCACACGAACTGAACCGAGCGATCGATTTATACGCTCGTGACACACATTTCAATTTTCTCGATTTAGATTTATTTAATCGACCGGACCTGACCACATCGCATCGTTCTGTTGTAAAATTTGTTTATTGTGCGATGAGTACTGCATGAAGTATGCTGCCAATGTTTAATTTTGCTGCGTAAATAACGCGTGTGTATGCGTACATAAATATGCACTTTCCCATGATCCCGCTGAGAGAATTCAGCAATTTAAATAATCTTTGTTTCTTGTTTTTCATATCATTATTCCGCGGCCATAATAAGAGACCGTAAATTAATTACATTTCTGGTCCATGTATTTTGCGAGATGAAATATTAACTATTTCTTCTAACAGGTTTTTTCACTTTCCTCTTAAAAGGCAATATACATTGTGCCACATATATATATATATACGTACTTCTAAAAACACTTTTAGAAATAGTTTTAATGTCAAACAAATTTTGAATAAAAAAATTGAGATAATAAAAAAATACTTACTTGTGCACGAGTTAAACAAATGAAAGAAACTTAATTTAATGATTTTTATATTCAGAACGTTTATCACACAAACGAAAACTTAAACTACGAATGTTAAAATTTATTCTGTTAGAAACAAGATATTTAATTACTGAAAAGCTCGATTTTATTATCAAAGAGTGCGAAAATTTATTCAGGTATTATATCATTATTTTTCATTCAAACACGGTTTGAGGGAATTACACATTTACGCGCGTGAATGTGACCGAAATTCTCTGGAAGGCGAGTGTTGGTAACCTTACGTAAAGCTCTCTTTCTCTTTCTCTTTCTCTCTGTTTCTTGCGCTTCATCATTTCTATCGTCATTCCATTATAATGACCTAACCAGTCACTATGTGAAACTAATCGACTAAGATGTGAACCGGTCAGGATGTGAACCTAACCGGTCAAGATGTAAACTTAACCTAACCAGTCAGCTTCACATCCTGACCGGTTAGGTTCACATCTTAGTCGGTTAGGTTCACATAGTGACTGGTTAGGTTCACATCCTGACCGACTCAGATGCGAACCTAATTGGTCAAAATGTGAATTTGACCGGTTAGGTTAAGGTAGGGTAGGTTAGGTTTACATTTTGACGGGTTAGGTTCACATAGTGACTGGTTAGGTTCACATCCCGACCGACCCAAATGTTAACTTAACCGTCAGCTTCATATCTTGACCGGTTAGGTTCTCATCCTGATTGGTTAGGTTCACATAGTGACTGGTTAGGTTGACATTTTGACCGACTCATATGCGAACCTAACCGGTCGGGATGTGAACCTAACCGGTCAAGATGTGAATCTGACCGATTAGGTTAGGTTAGGTTAGGTTTACATCTTGACCGGTTAGGTTCACATAGTGACTGGTTAGGTTCACATCCTAACCGACTCAGATGCGAACCTAATTGGTCAAAATGTGAATTTGACCGGTTAGGTTAGGTTAGGTTAGGTTAGGTTTACATTTTGACCGACCTAGATGTGAACCTAACCGTCAGCTTCATATCTTGACCGGGTAGGTTCTCATCCTGATCGGTTAGGTTCACATTTTGATTGGTTAGATTCACATCGTAGTCGGTTAGGTTCACATTTGTATCGGTCAGGATGTTAATCTAACCTAACCTGATTATATAGTACTTATCGAGCAGTCGTTGATTTTCATCTGATATGTATCGATTTCAAAGAATGCGCCGTCGCGCGCAGTCGTCAATATTCTCTCCGTTCTTTGATATTTGAGAAGACTATTGTATCATTACGGTGACGGTTTTCGACTTGCAACTCCGAAAACACTGAATTTCTCAGGTTTTTCTCGCTCTCGAAAATGTCCCTTTCTGTTCTCTCTTTTTTCTGTTTTCTTTCTTTCTGTCTTTTTCTTTCTCTGTTTCTTGATCGATTGAAACTCCTATTTTGAACGTCGCAGACGTCGTATCATCGTTTTTGTATAGTTTGCAAAAGAGAGAGTTGTCCGAATTTTTTTTTTCTACATAAACACATTTTGTTGCAAAACTAATGCGTCGTTAAAACTTCCAAATAAACTTGCTTCGCTGAAGCAACAAATTTTTACTTTTCTTCGAAATTCGGAAAAAAAGTTCCGCTTTATAGCAGAATATTCTTTTTGCTTTGAATGTTGAAGTGAAAAGATACGCAAGGAAGGGTGAGTACAAAATATCGCAATATAGTTTTATTCAAATCATGCGTAAAGCTTAAGAGACGCTTGATTTTCCGTTTCTCGAGAACGTTTGCGTTCGTATCTTGACGGTCGTGATGACTCTCACATCTCACAATCAGTATAATGGTGTGCCGGAAGTTAACCGAGAGAGAGAGAGAGAGAGAGAGAGAGAGAAAGAAAAAAGAAGAAAGATGACCAATTGGTTTTATTTTTTACGGCGCTCCGCAGGGATGGCCATTGTGTCCGCGAGACCCGAGTCGAAATTTAGTGTCTTTTTTAGTGCTTTTTCAGCCTATATAATCTTATCTTTATAGAATTAGAACCTAGAATAGAACCACCTCTTTTAAAACTTGATCTTATATAATTCGAAATATATCGTCGAAATGCTACTTTGAACCTATCAGAACAATGCGCAGCATAAGCTGAAGATTAAACCTTACTTTAAAACTGTTAGCAGAAAAAAAAGAAATTTCGGACATATTGTAGCATCAAAAAAGCATCTACTTTCTCTCTTACTCCTACACAAAAAAGAGGAATTGAAGTTCAATGTAGACGCTAAATTTTGACTCAGATATTTATTTTCGTGTACGTAGGTCGTGCAATAAGCGTCGCTCGACCGACTACGCGCGTCCCTCTGTCATAAATTAAGTTTTTTAAATGATTTTGTTGCCTGTGAATTTTTATCAACATCCACATTCGCGTGCACATACACAATTCAAGGAAACTTATAATAACGATGTTTCTTCAATAATCTAATAGCGCTCGTAATTTTTTTTTATCGAGATAATGAGATAGAATTGTATCTGCGTTCTACATACCTCGTGTGTATCGCCATATAATATATCTGTCGGCACCACCATATTCGATGCACAGCGGGACAGTCTCGCTTTGACGCTTCCGACGTCGGGGTTGTCGACGAAACTCATTATTGAAACTGCCACAGACAAATTATATACTCCACAAGTGCGAAGAAGAGAGCGTGAATTCTCGAACATTGTCGAAGCACAACACTGTATTCATACAACGCGTCGCGCGACTCCGACCTTCTTCCGACGGAAGGTCGAAAACCACCAAGAATAATACGCCGACAAATAACTACCGAAATCACTGAAATCACTTCTCCCGAGTTTCGCGGAAGCACGATTATACTTGCTCTGTAATGCGTGCAGATCGATATTCAAGTCAATAACGGCGGATTGACTGATTAAACATAGCGAACGCGTTGCACGACTTCGATCTTCTTCCGACGGAAAGTCGCCATCTTGATCCGACGGATTGACACGTACGCGATATTTAAGCACTTAGTTTGTCGTAATTGTCCGAATATCGATCTGCACGCAATGCAGAACAAGTAATCGTGCTTCCGCGAAACTCGGGAGAAGTGATTTCAGTGATTTTTCAGTGGTTATTTGTCGGCGTATTATTCTATTGGATGTTTTTCGACCTTCATCGGAAGAAGGTCGGAGACGCGTTGTTGTGTGAATACAGTGTTGGGCTTCGACAATGTTCGAGAATTCACGCTCTTTTCTTTTCACTTGTGGAGTATATAATTTGTCTGTGGCAGTTTCAATAATGAGTTTCGTCGACAACCTCGACATCGGAAGCCTCAAAGCAAGACTGTCCCGCTGTGCATCGAATATGGTGGTGCCGACGGATATATTATATGGCAATACACACGGGGTATGTAGAACGCAGATACAATTCTATCTCATTATCTCGGTAAAAAAAATTACAAGCGCTACTAGATCATTGAAGAAACATCGTTATTATAAGTTTCCTTGAATTGTGTATGTGCATGCAAATATGGATCAAAAATTCACAAGCAACTAAAATCATTTAAAAAACTTAATTTATGACAGAGGAACGCGCGTAGCCGGTCGAGCGACGCTTATTGCGCGAGCTTCTATTACTTTCTTGCGCAAATCTCCATCGCGCAAACCCTCGCGAGACCAACCTTTCGAATCTATTTACGTCTATGAGCGTAATTTCCAAGTGCGCGCGAGACGCTTATGTGCTGGGACCAATCCGCTGCACCACTTAACATTATTGCCTTGAGTATTTCCCATAGTTAACCACTCTACATCAAAGATTGCTTTAGGAAGCAATTTTCTGGGTTGCCAAAAATTGCCGCATTTTGTGAGAAATAACCTCTCTCTCTCTCTCTCTCTCTCTCTCTCTCTCTTTTTCTCTTTCTTTTTTTCTCTCTTTTTTTTGCACCCTTGTCGTTCTCTTTAATAAAGCTTTCAGACAACCATTCTCCAGTTGCTCACAGATTTAACCTTTTACAAGTGGCACCGAACGCAACCTACGCAGTATAAGCGGCCTTGCGGCACTATGCTTGGTATTATTTTTAACAAAAAGAAATTTCAGGAGATATGACCTTCCCAGATCTTCTTGTCTTTAATGAATCGTATTTTTAGCTTCATTAAAGTTTCCTCTATTTAATTTTACATTTCAACTTCTTTTTACGCGTAGCATAAAAAAAAAGTTGTTCAAAACAGCGTGCTATTAAAACCATCAAAAGAGAAAAGAGAAAATTGTACCTGTTTGAAAAACTGCTACGAAAGCTTGAGAAAATTACTTTCTCTCTTGTAGTTTTTCTTGATATTTGCGCTTAATCACTTTCGTCTTTCACCTTTATTGAAAATATTCACTTTTAACAACAAGAGCCGGTGTCTTTCGATAACGCCAAACGTTCCGATATATCCGAACTTTGTAACGAATGGATTAAGATTCTTTCGGAGTTAGACGAGCATAACTTGCGTAACTTGTCTTAAAGTGCGGTCTAAACGAGCGCCCACGTACTTCGGTAAGAGTAACACGCTGCCGTTTTCTTTCGTTTTTCTTACTTTCGTTCTTAACCCAACGTACATATATATATATATATATATAGGTACGGATTGACGTCGGTGAAATTTAAGAGCTCAAGAAATTTTACGACGCGATCATCTCGTTGGAGACGTACGATCAAAGTCGGAAAATACACCGCGATTATTCCGATTATTGCCGATTTCTATGCGCGGATTTTCCTTTGTAGATATAAAATCCCGTTATTATACGACGCAAAGAAAGATAAAACGCTCGCGCGGATTCCCGGCGTAATTCTTCAAAATTACGATCATCTTTTTACGCGAAGATGTGGGAGGAAAGGACAATGATGGCGAGATTTAACTTTTATATATATATATATATATATATATATAAAGCAAGAGCAAGACAAAAATTGATTGAAAGTTGTAAGATCACTAGCTTTAAAATGCAAAGTCGCAACGATCGGAAGACTTGCATTCTTCCGCGAGCTTCCGAGATATTCCTCACGAAGATGTTCATCCTGGAAAATTGCAATTTTGTCTTTAAGGATGGAATTTTTTTTTCCAATGAAAGAAAAACCCCATTTAAGGGACGAACTTTTGAAAGATTACGAGAAGAGTTGCATAAGTAAAGACGGCCTTCCGAGCAGGTAATTGAATTTTTTCACGGTGCGGCGACTGGCAATGAGAACCCGCACGGGACTTATATTTTATTCGCGAACATTGTAAAATGATTAACTGGTTTGCACATTTATACATAAAATACGCGCGAGAGTCCACTTGCTTTTTCGTAATTAAATAAAACTAATAGTCACGAAAATTCACAAAAAAAATTTTGTATGAGAATGTGAAGACTGGAGAAATTTGCATGGTAATAATCGCTTGTAAAATTAATTTGTGTGTGTGTGTGTGTAAAATAGAGGTGATGTAAGATTAATCAAATTCAAATGATCTTAAAGACTGTCGCTGATGTCTCGACAAGAAGAACTTTCAGGAAGCGATGAGCGCTTAACTTCCGAAATGTAACTCGACGAGCACTTCATTGTGCTTGAAAAATGGAAATGTGCCATTAAAAGTTCGGGAATAAGATGCCAGATGGTGGAATTCGCTAATGCCATCGGCGTTGCTGATGTCTATTCTTTAGAAGAACCTTCGTCATAATTACCGCCATTTACAGGCTATAAATTATTTATAAATTATTACGCCTACTCGCTCGCGTTTCGTCTTGCCCTTAACTTTAAATTTGCGTGAACTATATCGACTTCTTTCCTTACAATACCGCGCGGTTTGTCTAAACGGGTGATAAGCACGCTATCGTTTTATCAAGCCACGCGGAAATTAGTCTCTCAAATAAACGTCGTATTTATTTCTCCTGACGAATAATAATATCAGAGATATTCTAGCAAGTTTTTTTAGCGTTGTATTTTGCAGAACCGCACGATTCGTGCAAACGTATATATTGACGAGACAATCGCAAATTAGCGCGTGCGCGCAACGTTATTATAGAAATGTCTCTAAAAGAAATGTATTTGCTTTAACCAAATACATAAATAATATGCGTTTCATTAAAATGAATGTTAATTGAACGTTAGATTCGATGATAATGCGCAATATGATAACGACAAAATATTTACTATTGCAATTAAATAAGTCTTGATGTGTGTTTAATTAAATATAATGCGAGAAATCCAACATTTCTCTATCTACAAGCAAAATTAAGTAAAATTTCACGCCTCTTTCAGTACATAATTAAACTTACGTCAAATATTTTTTTTTTCGTATAAGTACGCGACAGCTAGTATAACATTTCTTTCATCGCTACGTTTCAAATAATGTACGAGAAACGATTAATGTATTCAAAAACGACGAGACATAGAGAACGACAGTAGTATCACATTGCTGTCGACAAATTTCATCCTCCAGAAGAACAAATGTTCATTATCGCATCTAGTGTTTGTGTGACAACTCGTCAAATTAATTGTCCCTTGTAGATGTATGCGTGCGGAAATGTAAAAAAAGAATTTGCGAAGGAAAAAGAAAACCAAAATAAAAAAACTTCGCGTCGCGTTTTAAGGCTAAGTGAGGATGGCTTCTGCATTGTAATCGCAGCTGTCCTGAATCATTCATAATCACACGATACGGTTTTAGCGCCGCACAATGCAGGGATTAACATTTAAAGCCGGCATCAGTGTCAGGCGGACTGCTGCCATTGTCGTAGCAGCTTAATTGGATATTCTCGGTTGAGACATCGCGGCAATTTAAACGGATCGGGCTGATTAACGCGATCTTTAATCAGCAAGAACACACTGATCGTTCATCATTTTCTTTTTCGCTCATGCACGTAATTACACACGTGTATGTAATAACAATACTATGTAATAATAACACTATTTCATTATAAGTAGAGTATTATGATAGTAATCAGAGTAGCTCAAGAGCTCGCTCGTCAAACTCCCATCCCGCGCGATTGCTGACACAAACGCGAGACAATTCTCGAGATTATTTATCTGCATGTCCTACGTGTAAGTGACATGAACTATTTGTTGTTAAATCTGTTGATTATTTATCCGCACGTGTAAGTGACATGAACTAATTGACAGAATCTACTTGATGTAACTTGTTGTAAGGTATAGTACAACCCATATATGAGCTGAAAAAGTACGAATTATTTAACATTTTGTGTATTTATGTAGAAAGTAATAGATTAATCATTATATTGTCTCTTAACAACAAGTACTGACAAATTGTTGATGGCAAAGCAGATAAGAACGAACATACGACATACACGTAGCAGAGAATTCCTGGCTTGTACATTTTTTCTCTCGCGTATTGATAAATAAGAAAAGAAAGAAATCGAGAGTGATTGCAAGATTCAAGTAGATGCGATTAATGAGTTGGAAATTCATCACTCAAGTTCATACTACCTGTCACCTCCGCAAATTTATCGCTGAAACAAAACGCGCGTTCGTTACAACGTGTGTGTGTGTGTGTGTGTTTTCGGCCAGTCTCCACATCTCTTTGTTTCAAAAAAATTCGTTTTTGCTTTGTTATTCCGCGAGCGAGCGATTTCGTGCTCATGGGACACTTTATCGTGTTCCGGACACGAATTCAAGAACAAGAACGAGAAGATGTATTTAAAATACATGTCAAGTACATCGAGAAAATAAAACGTATAACGCGTAATAATATCCCGAAGAAAATTACAAAAGACATATAATAAATGCAAAATATATATACAATAAATATATTTATGACTACGATGTGAAAGAGAAAAAGATATAGGTAGCAAAAACTTTTCATATTTTCTTCATTTTGTAACTACGAAGAGTTCTCAACCTTAGTTACGGAAAGTTGAAGGAAACGTCGATTTTTCCGACGATGCAATATTTCGAGGCAAGCAGGCGGAAGATTTTCTCGCGGATAATCTTGAATTAAGCGGGGTACTCGCAGAAAGATATTTCTCTTGCGGTAACTACGCGAACGACGCAAATAGATCTGCGCTTCTTCCGCAAAGCGAAATCAGAACCTTTTGCTGGTCACGTCTCATCATTCGCCGCGGAACGAAGTTACAGTTTCCTATAAACTTCGAAGCACTCTCTAGTTAACTCCACGAGAGAGAGATTGTGCGAAGTTTCTTGAGCGGGAAAATCTTAAACCTCTGCCGTGTAATCCTACGAGAGATGCGCATTCTGGTCCATTAGTATTAGATTAATAAATAATTGTTGGCGACAAGCATTGCCAGATAATATGTCATTGTGTGACAAAACAAAATAAAAGTTTTAAGATATAAAAAAATGTAATTACGAAACCACCCCCATTGGGGAAGACGCCTTTTGTTTGCAAATTTAATATTTGTACACAAATCGACTTCTGTCTGCAATGACTTTCATCTCTCTTGGGTATATCAAATATTTTCACTTGGCTGATGCGTGCTACATTATTGATGAAATCATATGCCGGACACGCACATGCACAATGAATTATATATACTCTCGCTCGGAGAGATTCGTCTTTGTAACACATCAAATGGACCACCGCTGTCATATATTGCCGTCGCTATTATATTTAGCGAAACAAAAGGAACCCGTCATCGGGGAGGAAACCGTTTATGCATATTATAACAAAGCAAGTAGAAACTTTCATACCTCACGCGCGGCTTCCATTTTCTTTTTCCTCTCTTTCTCTTTTGAATCGGCACGTTGCATGTGTGGTTAACCAAAAGAAAAGCTTGAAATACAAAACTAAACAAGCATTATAAAAATAAGAAAAATTATGTAATATAATAATAAAATAGATACATTTTTATTTAATATAAAGAATAAATATAAACAAATGATTTGAAATATGTTTATTTTGCACAATGACTGAACGTTGCTTGGGAGCGTTTAGATAGTGAATGATCAATCTCTGAGAGTCTTCGGAAAATAAGGATGCCAATGGGAAGGTGACAAACGACCCGAGGGTCGAGGGGAATAAAGCCAAGCATGTAATGCGTGTGAAACATGGTAAACACGGAAATGATTTTCCGAGCGTTATCGTGCGAAATTCCCTCGTGTGCTCCAAATCGACGCTTTTCTTCACACTGTGATATCGCGCTTTTTGTATTCGAATAACAAATTATGACCACTTTTCTCTCAATGATGAATCACGTCGAGACTGTCGTTTTCTCAGGAACAGCAAGACAAGCTTTTTCTCGCGAAAAATTCTTATTTTTCTTCCGATAGACAGACAATTTTATTCCTCCGGAATATATTCTTGGACTTGTACAATTTGTAGAATATTCTTTTCCGATAAATAAATGTACGTACGGTTTCTAGAATATTTGCGTTGCTAGCAAAATAATGTTCATGCGATTTGACGTTTACATTGATTCGTTTCAATTGCAAGTTTCATATTCTGATACAAAGTAAGTATTGTATGTGGTCAAAAGTATTGCAATAAAACCATATTATATAAAAAAAATATTATAACAAGCTTATATATAAGAAATGTATATATAAAATAAAATTATATATGTACATTTTTTGTACACAATTTATATATACGTTTGTAAAATGCTTAAAACGAAGAGCTATCTTGAAAAATATCTTGGAAATTTCGACTAAAGAATCGGGGGAAATACGATAACACGAAAAATCAGACGCGTAAGCATGAATTCTCAAAGTTCTTGCAAAAGTGACGGCTGAGAGAAAGGTTTTCTTCTTTTTGCTCGCATATATATGTATGTGTACCTATATATTTCCTCTCTGAAAAATTCTGATTGTATAAGAATTTTCTATACATTGCACGTGGAATTTTTCCGGAATAACGACCCTTTGCCTGCCGCAATATAGACAGTGATTTGTAAGAAAAACTTCGAACACCATGCGATAACAATTCTTTTGTGATGCGACACACAGATGTTCAAAATGTAAAACGCAAAATGTTAAACGTACTCGCGCAAGCTTTCTCTTGCAGACCAACGAAGAGATTATGTAATCTCAATTTATAATCTAGTTTTTTTTTTTACACATTTGCATATAACTATCGTCGTATATGTTGTTATAAAGTATGCAAATTTTGTTAGCGTTTTCTCACAAGTTTTCTTATTACATTTTGGCATATTTTACATAATGATAAAAAAAAACCCCACGCCTTGCTTTTGAACCAGTGACTGTTCTCAGAATAATACACGTACAGCTTTTTTTCTCAGGTTAAAGTCTTCGCGTGTGTTACCAGACGCAAAGGTGGCGAATTGAAATTTTTAGAGCGAGATACATATATATTACATGTAGTTTCACACGCGCGTATGTATAATCTAAATCGCGTAAACAAGGCCACATAAAATGTCTTGTGCTCTGTAACGAGAATATGATTGCTTGTGTTTTACAAAAACCACGCGCGGGCTTACCACGCACTCTTGATTGAAAAAAAGAGAGATAAAAACGCGGAGAAGAAGTTACTTTTTCTCTATCGCAATCTCGAAAAATAACGTGCGCGCTTGCGCAAAGGCTTCAAACTGCGATTCCAGTGAAACTCTGCTACGGATTTTTGTAAATTTAATTCTCGCTGTTGCGGAATTCGGTGGCCTTTTATTGTCAGGAGCAAATAACATGAAAATATATTTTCAATTGTAAAAAGTTCGAAAGAAATAATACAGATTTTAATTTCATTTTTTTATTAATAATTGCGCATGAATATAAATATAAAAATTTCAGAAGTAATTACACACATATAATTAACACGCAAATAGAGAGAGAGAGAGAGAGAGAGAGAGAGAGAGAGAGAGAGAGAGAGAGAAAACGGTACTCTGCAGATAATAAAGTATTATTTTTTATTTTTGATATTTAAATTTTGCTAGGTCTAGAATAGAAACATTACGTCATCTCATGTAAAAGTCGATGTAAATTTATCCATTCGATAAGCGCAACCGAAAGTTGCAAAGTTCGATCGTATAGCACAACGCGCTGCTGCGACGCTGTGTATCCGATTTCCACTAAGTTTTAATTGATTCTATGTTGAGAGAGAAAGTGGGGATGAGTTAAACAAGATTAAAATGAAGTGTCGCGGCCGAGAAAACCGACAATATGCCATGTAATTAACGTATCTAATCATCCGGCTTAAGTTAGTTGCTCCAAACGACGACGGTAATTATTGGACTTTTGCCGATACTTTTACGACTCGCGTCTAAATCCTATAGCGAAATATCCTCTTAAACTCTTCCTAACTCTATTCGCAAATCCTCCCGGTATGCTAGAGCTTGTTATCACGATGGCGCACATGTGAGGTGTAAGGAAGCGATATAGTTCATAGAAGTTGAGAACAAAAAAGCGCAAAAATGAAACTTTCACAGAGTGAGTGTCGACGTGTGCAGTAGTTTGCGCGACAGAACATTTTACTGGGAATTTTTTTTGGACAAAATCGTGAAAAATATTATATGTACGTATAAATACACTTATACTGATAAAAGTTAAGAAACAAAGTTAATATTTTTAACATTAAATTGTTGAACAATAGAATGTCGCACATTACTTCTAGAATCATTTCCGAAAAAATTTAATTTACTTTCATCGTTCCTCACAATTTTTCACCACTCAATAACGTATGTATTCGTATAACATCAAAGTTCTTAAATAACTTCTTTGTCTCTTAACTTTTCAGTAAGCGTATACGTTGCATAAACTTTCACATTTTGTTGAATCTATAAGTAAAATTGGCTTTTATTTAAAATTTCGTCAGGATTTTATATTCACTAAATATTTCACGATTATAATCAATAAATATTCAAAGCGACGAATATATAATCGTTCTCTTTTATCTTACAGTTTTTGAAAAAAAAAAAAAAAAATCTTTTTTATTCGCACAATAAAATTCTTGATGTACATTTTTACAATATTGAAATAATTTACGATTTTCGTTCACATATTCGAGCGTCCGCTTGAATAACGAAATAAAATGGAAGTTAATAGTCCGCACGACAAAATGTAAGCGCGCGTTAAATTATTCATGTCTATTACTGTATAGCGCGGCGGCAGTGAAGACTCCTCTTCTGCGTGTAACTAATTCATTACTCTCAATCCCCTAATGAGATTACTCGGAGTAGTCCGTGCGCGATAATGTATAACTAATGTTTACCGTATAAATACGAGACGCGCGAAAGGAAGAGTCCCAGGCGTATTCTTAATCATAATTCTTTCTTAACAAATCGCAAAGAGCGAAAGCTTAAGCACATTCGGTAATCAGATCAGGATTTCAGATCTTCAGTAATATAACACGTCAATAAATTAATAAAGTGAATTCCTCTTTTAGCAAAACCATCGGAGCGAATACTTTATTACATTAAATTATTCGTTCTTAAAGATTTGCAGTTGTTTGAATATGGTCTTAGGATGCAAGAAGCGTTCTACAGCTTTGCATATATCAAAATTCGACGTCAGAAAAATATATTACAATTTTTTTTTTTTTTTTTTATTTATGCAAATTTACGATCAAAATTTATTTTTTGTCAGCAAATACTTAAATATTTACAACTCGAAGTTTCGCATTTAAAACGAAAGGATAAAATTCACTGGCGAGAGTCACTTCGCATATCGATCGCTTAACTTCTCGCGGGTAAAATAAAGTGAGGTGTTGTAAAACGACAAATATGACATGAGATGTAAAATTATGGATCGTTGATCGCACTTACCTCGCGGAAAAGCAGCAATTTCTCCCATGAGTGCGCCGTGGGCGAGACACAAAAATATCAAACAGATATCTCTTACAGCTGTGTTAATCAACACGTATAATATAAATCGGATCACGACTTCCGATTTGGTCAATCACATATGCAATTGTACATACATATTCAAGTTAAAATGCATATTTTTGTATGAGTAATCATCGTATCACAGCAGCGAATAATAACGAAACATGATCGTAATGATTTTCTGTAATTCGACGACTGATTATATATTCTACATGAATACTTAGTCGTTATTCTTACATTTTGACGTAACGTATAAAAACATATATATTTAAAATTACACTATCTGCATCAAATAATGCAGAAGGCACACAATTTAGTTATTACAAAGATTCGCTCCAAATTGGCGTCGCTTGTTTCACGCTCCGATACACAGACTGACATTCGATAAATTAATAAACATGAATTTTTACGTAAACGTAGATAATTTTCGTAGTTGAATTTTTCTCATTGTAAAAAAAAACGTTATATTTGTTCGTTAAATACGCGCTTATTATATCGAATATTTATTACGCAACGTCAAAATAAAGTTGCGAAATATGCGCGCGAGATCGAAGTTTGATTAAAAAATAAATTAAAAATTTTTCTTGATTAATTCCGTGAAGAAGGTGATTAGGTTTTATAGAAGACTGTAGCACTTTAATTAAAGAAAGATATATGTACAAAGATTGATTATTAATTGAATTTGATGCAAAACATCTCGTTTGAAAATTCATATCAATCCAAAATATGAATGAATGTTGATAAATTTTCGTAATTTTGTTTTTGATCGGTATAATGGATGTTTACGAGGAACGTGAATCCATGCGAGAGAATACAAACCAAGCTCTCTATCTTGGCCGCACGAATGCGCGGTCTGCCGTGCGAAAACCGCGCTTGCACACGTCATTTACACGTCTACCGCATTTTCGAAACAGCGGCGGAATGTGGCTTAATTAACCTGTCAGCGTGCGAGCAGCGTCTACAGCCCATGTAGACTTCAAATGCTTTTAAAACATGACGTGACAATGTGAGCCGTATACGCTTCACAGATTATTAATCCGGCTTCGTTCACGCGTTCGGACATGGTCCAAACGCGTGGCTCATTACGTCAAATTCTCAAGAAAATATTCTGATTTTTTATAATATATTTTTATATTAAATCAGTCAGAAAGAAAATATTAGAAGAGAATGCCGAGCAGATCTTTTCTCTTTCATACAAAAAAAATTTTAGAAAAATAATAAGATAATCTCACAAGTGTCAAAGTGTTTGTCAATTAATAGTCAGAAAGTTGTGAGAAAAACAATCTTGATTAAAATTATCTTATAAGAAAATATTAACACAAATACATTAATACAAAAAATATACTTGCAAGTAACATAGAAATTTTATTAAAAATGTTTATTATTGTTTTAATATTTTGATTGTCTTTTTTTTAGCATCGATGACGTTTGCAGCCTGTTTTGGCGTGGATAAAATTGAAATATCGCGTTAATTGAGATATTTATTTACGTATTTTCAAGTTTTCTCGTTGTTTACATGAACGATTTTACACGGAAATTGTGCGTCTATACAATCTGTTTGTAAACATAATAATAATAGCGTATGTTCTTACCTTATTTAATCTTCACATTAGATCCTGTACATGTAGATTTTTTTTCTCTCTCTCTTTTTGCGTGGGTATATTTCAATTAAAAATGATCATCTTTCAGCGATCGTAAATATCGTCGCAAATACAAATTTGCTCGTTTCAGGAAATTGCTCTCAACAATGATTGTTAGCGTAAAAACTTTACGATTTATTATAGTATCGCTGCGCGGTTAGGTAGCTGTGATGGCGAGAAATAACGGCTCATTCACGATGATCGAGTTGTTGTTACTGTCATTAAACCGGGCTTGTGTACGCGGTTAAGAGGGCTGTCTGATTTCCGAAAATGAACTCTCGCATTTGCGACGTAATTCTATTATCTCGACAAATCTCGCTTGCGCGCATTGCGGGGAAAGGAATGACGCGCGCTTCTCGTACGCAAACGCGCATAATATCGTATAGTCGAGCTGCAATAGCTGAAGCGCAGTATCGTTCGGACGAATTAATGCAATTGCTATCCGACTAGAACGCATAGCTAACTAGGGTATTTCATCGTTCACGCTGTGTTAGAGCAAAGGTGAAACAGTTTTCTTTTTATTGTTGAATTAACGCAAATGAGAAAATCGCACAATTACGCGTAATTATTGTACTTTTTCAAACGAGTTAAATATCTATAGAAAGTATAATATGTTTTTTTAATTCAGCGAGACGAATATTTTTCAGCACGGGAATTGAAAGGACGGCTTTCCATGGACGAAATTTCCATATAAAGTTATAACTTTTGTTGCGTGTTATTCTCAGAATGATTAGAATTTCGATGTTTCCGAACTATAAAATTCCGAAACTTCAACAATTACGAGATTTAAGCGAATTACATTGCGCATTAATCTCTTTCTCTCTCGAAATTCGAAACATCCGTGAAATACATTTGGGAGGTGGGGAAGGAATCTACATTCCCTCCACGATACATGATGTTTCGAAATTATCCGCTTCGTCGATCGCGTCTCTGTTAATTCCGTTTTCGACTAGCTGCGCGAATGATTGAGAACTCATCACTGTTCATCTTCCGCTTTGTAACACGGAGATACAGCGGCATTAATGAATTCACTTTTCAGTAATCGATAGCAACATTGTGCTGACAATTTCCTTTATCCACATTTCAAATATATTACCGCGCCGTGCATACACACACAAACACACGACACCGACACAGTATGCTTTACTCGTGTAACACGCATCCAGTATCGATGTATGCAAATTTCATTCCACAAACATTACACGTGACAAATTTCATGGGGAGGATTAAATTAAGGCAGTGCTGAAAGAAATGGAGAGAAATAACTGGTAACTTTGTATGTGGTAAATATTCTGGAAAAAAAAAAAAAAAAAAAAAAAAAAAAAAAAAAAAAAAAAAAAAAAAAAAAAAAAAAAAAAAAAACAACAAAGAACACGAGATTATTATTCAATTTATTAATGTGAAATTAGTGTGATAAATTTACACTATTGTATATATTTATAATATTTATAATTTATTTATATTTAATTTATTTATAAAAAAAATTTAAAGTTTAACCTAAGATTCGGATAGAATATCTTCCAGCGTTTTGTCATCGTGAAGAGGCGAGTGTCCTAGTGTGGGATCACTCTCCAGGAACTCGCGCAATTCCGACTCAAGATCGGTCGACTCCGTCGCGCTTAGAAGAGGTGGCGTTTGATTGCTGTGCGTCATGCCGATTTGCATTTGCATCGACGACTGATTCGCGCCCACAATACCGATATTCTGACTTTGCTGATCGGTCGGGCTTAACAAATTCGCGTTTGAAATCGATGAAGGGGGCAACAAGGTCGAAAGTACTTGATTGTTGTCGTTAGTCGGATTCGGAGGCAGCAATGAGTTGTCGGCGACGATTGCAGGGTTGTGCGTGATCGGCTCGACTTCCATGGGCTCCGGTCCACCCAGAGGCGCTATTCCCATCGCTCTGCGTAGACCGTCGACTGGAGCTATTTGCGACGGCGGTAGTTTCTTTGCAATGTCAGTGAGGTTGTCAGTGATCTTCTCTGCCAATATAACTTCGCTGTCACCCGGCTTAGGAACATTAGAGAGATGCGCCGGCGGTGGCGCCGATAAACGCTCATGTTGGATCTGCTTTAATCGACCCAACATTTGTGACGTGTCGTCTAGACGACTTTGTAAAGCTACGCGTTCCTCGCTATACTTAAATTCTTCCTCTGTAAACAAAAAAATATATTACATAAAATTTGACAACACGATAAAGAAACAATAAGTAATATATTAGATATCAAACTTTTTCATGAATGAATTGTTTAATTACCTAAATTTTCTAAGAAGTTTATATCGATACCAAGCTCCGAGAGCGTCTTCAACTGCTCGATATCGACTTTGATCTTTTCCAGCGATGGAATGTCACGATCCACGTTCTGCGTAGAGCTTTCCAACAAATGCTTGATCTTCTCCTCTTCTTCCTTCAATCTTCGTTTTTCTTCCAGAAATTTTTTCGTCTTTCTATGATCATTATTTGTGAGCATATCCAGTAAGTCATCGACCATGGTCAATGTGTAATCACAGTCCTTAGCGAAGTCCAAAATGGATTCTGCGTATTGCACGGCAGTATCATCGCCATAGGTCTGATAGACCAGATCTGTTTCCTCCTTGGTAAGATTCGCGAACGTCGAGTCGTAGCTTGGTGCATACGAGCCAAACGCGCCATAATACAAGGACTTTACTGGTTTGGACATATTTCTGCGATCTTCGCGGAATCCAGCCAACACTCCTGTTCCATGGTTTAACTTGCCTATCAATTGACCTAGCGATACTGGTCTTTGATTGGTACCGGGAATGATTCCATCGCCGGGTACAATGATCTGCAGGCTAGTAGTACCATCTTTCTTCTGCCTCAGCAGACCCATCTTCGAATTAACCCTCTTCAGACTGAGCTTCTCTGCCGCTGACTTTGCCGCTCCTCTTGCCTGCTTCAGTATCTCTTCCGGTGTCAGATCGTCCGGTATCGCCTCGAATTTACCTAAATTAGCCAGTCTCATCTTTCTCTGATTCTCTTTTCTAAGTTCCTCCGCTTCCTCGTTACGTTCCTCTTGTTCGCGTTCCCGCTCAATTTGCTCTTCCGTCGTTGGAGTGTCTGGATTATTCGGATCCTCGACACCCAATTCGAATCCCAATTCCTCTTTCGTGATGTCATTCATATAAGTCAGAACCGATCTGAGCTGTCGCAGCTTTTCGGGCGTGACTGTCTTCAAACCTACATGCAGCAATTTCTTCGCCGCCTTGTAGTAGATAGTATCGGGATGATTGTATGTTGTGGCATTGTCGCACATGAGCTTGAAATCATCCACAAATTCCTGCAGATTCTGATAATTATTATCGTCTATTTTTTGCTTTATAGTACTGAAATCCATAGGATTTGTAATTATTTGAGAATAACCGGGTGCAATGCTGTCTGTAACTGGCCAAGCGAAGAACTGCTGCGGATCTCGCTTTTCCAGTGACCTCAGCAAATGCTCCAGTAATCTCTGAAGAGGTGTGCGCTCCGCTATCTTTCTCAAAACGCATGTTCTGGGCTCGCGATGCGGCGACAGGGAACTTATATTACTAGCACCGACTCTTAACTCACCGCTCGATGGTGGTCTAGGTGGCAACAATTGATTATGATTAGTGCACGTTTTTTTAGGTATAGGTTCTGCTAAGTTCTCGTCGGCATCGCCAACTGATTCTTGACTCGATTCTTCTCTCCGTCTCTTCTTGTCCTTGTGATGATGCTTATGACGCTTGTCCTTCTTCTTTTTCTTTTTTTTGAGCTTCTTATGGCCGACATATCTGTCGTATTCTGTGTCGCCTGGACTAACAGAATAATTAAGGCCTAATTGTTGCTGATAGTGCTGCGACAGCATAGTGGCCTGACTTGGCGATTCGCTGCCGTGCTCAGGGGTTCCAGTACTGCCTCCTACTTTTAAAATCAACTTCAGGCTAGGAGGTTTGTCCGTCGTTGTGTACTGGCTCTCTGCTAAACAAGGATAAGAAGGAAATGCAGTTAACTATCGCGTTAAGTACAAATTAAATACATATACATATGTAAATTCTTATAAGCAGCATACTAAGATCGTTGTTTCTATAAAGCCATACACATAATTCGTTGTAAAATGTCGCATGCAGCAATCAGAAAAAGTCTCGCAGAAAATTATGCACAGTGCAGGGTAAGAGTGTAATATAGCAACACATAAATGATGCTAAATGTCACAATGTAACTTCAAGATATCGAAAGAGACTATTGTGAATGAATATAAAATCTACAGGATATTAAAAGAAAGAAACAGATGGATGGGAAATCATATACGACGACAAAGATGACTTTAGAATGACATGATAGTGACCTTGTTTTCACATTCAACAAACTGGAAGCGAGATGGAAGTAACTCGACTTAAACTAAACAAATCGTAATAGAAATATATACTAAAAAAATAATCTTCATCGTTATTATTAAATTCATTGAATAATTGAGGGGGGGGGAGAAGTAATTAGGGAGAGCAATCATCGAAAATACCTCGCTAAGAGGTAAAGCAAAGCATGTATGGCCTTCAATGCCATAATACATAACAGCCAAAGGAACTATATGTAATTGAAGTGCAACAGGCTTGTCAGTGTGTAGCTGTCTAAATGTGTGTATCCCGTATCCTACACATATTGATCTATATTGTTAACAAGAAAAATAACTCTAATATATACTCTTGTTGCACTTCAACGGATATTCGATAGACAAAAAAAAAATGAAAGGGCATTTGGGGCATTTGATAATTTTAGAAGCATAGCTAGCTTCTGTCGTGCAACCAGTCCATGTCCGTTGTTTATTCGTCACTTACTTCCACGTCGCACCTGTTGCTGTGGAACGCTCGGTTTATACTTTTGAATCCACCTCACTTCTACTCTTCACTCTCAGTTTGTCGGCGGTGAAAACGTAGTCAAAATTCCTGTGCATCATTGAACTATGAGAATGAGAAGGATCCCAATGAAAATTATAAACTGTCGACAAATCAGACAAACAATGAAGAACTCAATCTCTCTCTCACTCTCTCTCTCTCTCTCTTTCTCTCAATCAGTAGCAGTTTTTTCATTCGGATCCTTTATTGTCATGATTTACATACATATACAAAACTATATAGGTGCAATATAAATGATGCCTCAGCACATTCTTATTACAAATCTAACCCAACATGTCTTATCTAATTCTCGCTCTCGAGGAAGATCACTTTTTCGAAGCAACTTTTCTCAATTGACAGAAGAAAAATCATTTTAACAGAAGATGACACAGTTTGTCATTATTGCGTCCATTTACTCTGTTGCAGCATGACGAGCGAGAAACAAACGAATTTCGGTCGATGACTGATCAAAAAAAGTAGGAGAAAAGGAAAAATCCGGAGCGATTTTGAGCAATCCGGAGAAAAACAGAAGAGTTGCGCGAGATAACTGGACCACATAAATACGATCAAGTGTTTCAACCAAACAGAATTGTTTTTGTACGCTCCTCACCTTCGTATCGCTCGCGTTTATGTTTTTTGTGTTTCTTCGAGCCCATGTTCTGTGCGTTCAGCCACAGCTTCGCGAAAAAATAACAACTATCCGGCTTTCTCTTGCACGTCAGCGGCTGCCGTACTTCGTTGCGTGTGTAGACAACACACAGTGGCAGCCATAATGACGGCGTCACAAATTCTTCGACACGTTCCGTCGTTAACCAAACCTAGCGAAACGCCGAAACGCGGACTGTCATGGCGTCACGACGCGCGCGCGATTCGGAGACTCTCTGTCAATACACGATGGTTCGAGAGATACTTTGGAACGTATCGTTGTTTTGAACTAGAGAAAGTTCGCACGTGCGATATTTTCTAAATATAACGTGCACGTAAATTTCATCTTGAATCAAACGAATCAAAATCATCGACACGACGGATATGGAAACGTGTTTGTTGCGATAATAAAACTTTTGACAGCTTGATCACACATACAAACGTCATTGGTGAGTAGATGTGACAAACCTGATATTTATTTCGCTTTGAACTAAATTTCAATTTGAATCCACAGTGGCAAGAGTATTTGACGTGCGAAGTGAAAAAATGATTAGAATCGAATTCGACCGAATGCCTGTGCACGAGAAAATTGTAACTTGGTGTTTCAAGTATGGCGGCCATTGCGCGTTCCTGCGCCCGTTGGACGCACGAAGCTTTGCGGGCGAGAGAACCCCTTCCTAACCTACAAAGGTACTTCACGCACCGGTACTTGGTACTCCCGATCGCACGAGCAGGTAATCGCACGCATCCGAACGCTGCTCGATCGAATATCGAGCCTTTTCTAACGATTTAAAGAACTCACCTTGCGCGACGATGACACGATGACGATGCGATTAAAGGGACACCGATCAGCTGTTTCGCGCTTGAAACGCCAAGAGACAGACGGACAAAGAGAAAGAGAGAGAGACGAAGAAACGCCGTCGCGTTCCCTGCGGGCTGCAGCTTCGAAAAAAAATACCGGCATACTCTCCGGCGTACTGTATTTAATAGCACTGCGTATCTCACAATGCGCTGAATTGTCGGTTTCTGATGTGCCAACCGATTCTCGCCCTTCCGTCGCAATCAGTATGGAATGCGAGACGATAAATGTATATGAAAGACCGATAAAAATATATATAAATTTTTCTATTAGTTTGAAACGGAGTATAATATGTTACAAAACATAATCTTATCTTATATATATATATATATATATATATATATATATATATATCTATTTAAAGAATAGATTATATTTATCTATTTAAAGAATAGAATATATTAACAAAAGTATTAATTTAAGTAACTATAAAAGCCATTAATATATTTTATTTTTGACACTGATAATATTTATAAACTTAAATATAAAATATTTAAGTTTTTTATATATTTTAAGATCAAAAAAGTAAATGATATATTGCATTAATAATTTGTATATAGCAAAATCAATTGGAAAAATACTTCTTTCGAAAAATATCTATTATAATATCATTATTTCTTTCTTGAAAATTATTTACGTTATCAGTAATGTTTTATGCAATAAACGTCTCGAACACGATGTAACTGCATGCTTGTGGAAAAAGGTCAACGATTTGACACAACATATGTTTTATTTTTATCGTTTTATTTTTTCTCGCGAATATTATTTCAAATCAGATATAAATAATTGTTTGCACATGAGTGTCGATTCGCGAGATTGTCGATGTTTACATTATCATAAACGTGTAAGGTTGCATATATTTATACTTTTTGTGAATATTCACGACGTTTTAATGTGTGAAGCATGACGTACGTTCGATAAATTCACTAGTTACGTCGCTGTGTCGGCACACAGTGGGTGGTTGAGGGCCCGCGAGAGGGCGAAGCCGACACTGTGAACGCACAATGCAAAAAATTACATTGAGTGCACCATCGACAACAATTCCGATGTCAACTCAATGCCGAACTCCATGTTCTGAGTCAGCTCTGTGTATATTCCTCTACGCTCTCGTCTTTTTATTTTTACTCTCAGCTCCATTCGTTCTTTTCATATACCGTGCTTTTGTCTTCTCGTCCTTTGTCTAGTTTTCGTTGCTTACGTCTTTCTATTTATCTTCTTTTTTCCTTCTCTTTATTTTTATTCTCTCTCTTTGTTACTCATTGCATCATAATTATTTTTACAGAAAAATAAGAAATTGTTATTTTATTCTCCTTTTTACTTTCCATATTATCCGACAACTCGGAACGTTCTCTTTCAAGATTAAATCCCAAACTTGCCTATTCTGAATTTCAACCTTTTGCTCTCTCTCTCTCTATTTTTCGAACATTTCTTATCGCTTCTTCCTACCTACATGTTATTTAACTTCGCGTCTTCTCCGTTCATTGTCATCGGGTTTTCCGCCCTTTCTTGCGCACACTTTCCCTCTCCATCTTTCATTCTTGTCAGCGTACCAGACGGAATTCTCTTCTCCCCGGCCGGCGTCTCAATCGTCTGTAACCTTCTTTCTCGCGCCAGTACTCTCTCCTTCTCCAGTCACTGCCCTTTTTCCCCACCACTCGAGTCGTGTCGCGTATGTGATAGCGCCGTGCCGGAGCGACGACGGCGTGCACAGTTGCGTTCTGTAATTTCTCGACAGCGAATGGGGAACGCGCACGCGAATAGTCGCGCGCGAACGTGCCGGATTCTGTTTGTATATTTCGAGTGTCGTTAGTGTGTGCGACGCGTTTCCGACTAAACGTCTTTGGATTCGCAATCATTGTCGTCCTTGCCGTCGCAAAACAGAAGTAAAAGCACGCGATCCAGGCCTAAAAGGAGGTATTAGAAGATGGAGCGGTTTCGTGTGACGCCGGCGAGCAACGCCGTCCGCTACACGCAGCAGTCGCCGGTACGCGATTACGGTGAGTGTGCATCTGTGTGTTTGAAATGTCATTCATGCGTGTACATACTGTCATCGTGCGCGAGAAGACTCCACGTGCTTCTGGCGGAAGAGACAAGTGCGGCGCGCGCGTATTTTTAACGCCGAGTCTCATGCATGAGTAGATATTAAAAATGTATTAAACCCACCATGTTGCGCGCGGCCCGCACTTCGCGTCGTTCCGGAGCATCGGCGAGAGACGGCGCGTGCTTGTCGCGGGTCGAAACCCCAGCGCCACGTGATTCCTCTGTGCGTACGGAAGAGACAGGGTAGGCTTTTGTGTGTGTGGCACAAGAATGTATAAAAATATAAATATCGTTTAAGAGCACTGGTTTTAAATAAAAATTATCGAGTGGCTTTCGGGAAAAATAGGCTCAAATAAAAAATCAAATTGAAATAAAATTTTCAACATTTTTTTAAATTTCTTGAAAATTAGAATTTTACAGAAATATAAAATATAAAATCAAGTATCGGTTGCGAATGAATATAAGCTCTTTGTGAAAAGCCAATTTTAAAATAGAACGGAATTACCACGTACGTGTGGTGACAGAACAAAATACTTATATTTGATTACATAATTATATAACAGCGAGATTAATCGATCAACCGCGCGCGACTAAATAAAAAAAGATGCTCGCGGAAAACATCCGCAGCGAATTGCATTAACCTTGCTACATTATTCATGCATTTGTGTGTGAACAATTATGTTCAATCGCGTTTATTTTCTGCACGAGAATGAATGTATAACGAGATGTTTTCTCTGTGATAAAAAAGCAACAAGTAATTCCGGCTTTTTGCCAACCGATAGTTTGTATCGCTATGTAATTTTGAAACTTATGCATTTTGACGTAAAATCACACGCCGTTCTTTATTTTATCGTTCGTGGCATCGCACGTAAAGTGTTTGAAGGGTAAGTCGCCGTGTTAGGAGAGACTTTCGCTCCAAGGTCGATCGATCGATCGTTGTTACGGTAGAGATTAAGACCGATCATGTTTAGAAGTAACCGCGATCAATAGATTGTTTCATAAGTATTTGACACATTTTATATTTTTATGTCAGACTTCAAAGACTAGGATAAAGAAAGTTTGTTTTCAGTGAAAATTTATTTGCGAATTTATCGCTTCAAACGTCGAGTGTATATTTTTCCTTAAATAATTTATGGTCAGCACCTTACCAGAGGTTTGTTTTCACGAAATTTCAATTTCTCTCTCTAGTATCGTGCGCAAATGCTATTTTTATCGGGAAGCGTTTAAGCGCATATTTAATAAGTGTAATTTAATACCACCATTTCACTTGCACCACATCATTCAATATCATTTCTTGATCTTATTGAACCTATCGGTCATCGACTTAAAGTACTAGTCGATACAAAGTTGCACTACTAACAGAATGGAAATGATAAACAAGCTCAATATAATACATCGCGATAGAGTAATAAAAAAGAAGGTCAATAAGAGCAAGCAACATGTTAATTATCAATATTTTTAATATAATACAGTAATCATTACTAAAGTCATTAGTTAAAAATAAGAAAAAATGTCATTAATTACACACATTAAAGCTTGAATGACAAACTCATACATAAATCCAAC